>JAGFNK010000602.1:0-30959 GCA_025769875.1 Russula earlei | reverse complement strand
TTGATTCCTGAATTAATTGACAAACTCCAAGGAGCCCAATACTTACCAAGTTTGACGTACGATGGGGATACACAATATTCGCCTCAGAGAGGGCGATGAACACCTCGCAGCATTCAAGACACCATTAGGACTCTTCGAACCATTGATAATGACATTTGGTCTCTGCAACGCCCCAGCCACTTTCCAACACTTTATGAACACCATCCTAGCAAATACATTGCCACTGAACGAGTGGTTGTTTATCTAGATGATATACTAATCATGGCGCAAACCTTGAATGAACTAGACGACTGGACACATAAGGTCCTAAAAACACTCCAAGACCACGACTTATACTTGAAAACCAGAGAAATGTGCTTTCCGACAAACCTCTATTAGTTACCTAGGCATCAATATCTCCCAAGGACGAATATCCATGGACCAAGACAAGTTAATAGGCATTACAAAGTGGCCTACTCCGACCAATGTTACGGAAGTACAAGCATTTCTAGGATTCTGCAACTTCTATCGACGATTTATCCACCAATACTCTCGAATAGCATGGCCCTTGTTTAACTTAACAAAGAAAGAAAACCCCTTCAAGTGGGTGGACGATGAAAGAACAAGCATTTCAGAAACTAATCCAAGCATTCACAACGGCCCCAATCCTCATGTTACCTGACCATACGAAACCCTTTCGACTCATCTGCGATGCAAGTGACTTTGCAGTCGGTGCAATCTTGGAACAACCCAATGAATTTAACAGATATCACCCAGTAGCCTATTTCTCGAAATCCTTGGACCCCGCACAACGAAATTACATGATCTACGATAAAGAACTCCTTGCTATCGTCTTATCCCTCTGGCACTTCCAACACTACCTTGAAGGCGCTACACACCCCATTGATCTATGGACAGACCACAATAACTTGACATACTTCATGACAAAACAAAAACTCACGAGACGACAAGCCCGATGGGCACTCCTCAGCAATTTCGACTTCACCATCACCCACCACCCAGGAACTATGAACAAGCAGACGGTCTGTCCAGGTGGCCAGACTTTAAAGAGGGGATACAAAACGAAAATGATGGAAAGGTGCTCCTAGATGACAAATTTTTTAAAATTAGAGCAACACGCACCTCTGCTACAGAACCAATCGGCAACCAGGAACTTCGACAACAACTACGATCTAGCAAAGACTATGACCCAGAAGTATCTAACACGTTAGCAATCATCATAAAGAATGGACCAAGGCAACTATCCAAAGGCTTACAGGACTGGAACCTTGAAGATGGACTAATACTATTCAAAGGAAAAGTCTATATCCCAAACAACGACACCCTAAGAAAGAAAATTCTAAAACTACACCACGACTCCCTTGCCACTGGAACATCCTGGCCAATGGAAAACTTATGAACTAATCAGCCGAAACTATTGGTGGCCAGGAATGCTAACTTATGTCAAAAGTAATGTAGACGGTTGCGCAATTTTCCAAAGTACAAAGAACCGTCCAAAGACAGAAACACCCCTTGTACCGATTACACCAGCTGGAGAAGTATGGAAAAGCATTACTATGGACTTTATCATGGACCTACCGATTTCACAAGGCTTCGACAGCCTCCTAGTCATGGTAGATCGATTCAGTAAAGCAATAATCATTACCCCTTGCCACAAGAAAATCACAGCAGACGAAACAGCGACACTAATCATGAACAATGTCTGGAGAAGAATAGGGCTCCCAACACAAATAATATCGGACAGAGGCCCTCAATTCGCAGCAAAAGTCACTCAAGAACTATGGAAAAAGTTAAATGTCAAAGTATCACTAAGCACAGCATATCACCCACAGACAGACGGAGAAACAGAACGAGTTAACCAAGAACTAGAACAATACCTACGAACATTTTGCAACCATCAAGCAGACAATTGGGCAGAACTAGTTCCCTTTATGGAATTCGCACATAATGCCAGACAACACAGTGCTATGAACAAACCCCCGTTTGAAGTCTGGTATGGCTTTAACCCAACATTTGCTCCGCCCCTTGCCTTTACGTCAAAGTTCCCTTCAATCCAAGAAAGACTATCAAGACTAAACCAACTCAGAGAAGAAGTAGCTGCCTCCCTGAACCGAGCAACAGAAATCATGAAGCAATCAGGACCTCAATCCTCCACATTTCGTTTTAAAGAAGGGGATCAAGTATGGCTGGAAGCCACGAATCTACAAACGACTCACCCAAAAGCAAAACTAGCCCCTCGACGCTATGGGCCATTCAAAGTCACCACTGCCTATCCAGTAAACGTTCGCCTCGAACTACCAAAGTCTTGGAAGATACACCCGGTTTTTCACCACTCCCTGATTAAACCTTACAAAGAAACCATTGCCCATGGTCCTAACTTTTCAAACCCACCACCAATATTAGTCGAAGGTGAAGAACAATATGAAGTAGAGCAGATCCTAAACTCTCGGCTCTCCCCAAACCGCAAAGGAATCCAATACCTAGTTAAATGGAAAGGGTATACGGTTGCAGAAAATACTTGGGAACCAGCATCTAACCTATCAAAAGCGCAATCACTTGTTAAAGACTTCCATCAGAAATATCCAAAGGCGCTTAGAACAATTCCCGCCAGGAGTAACCCCTAAACCAACAACTCTCATCATGACCTCTGTCGATGATTACCTTTATCCTTGTTACCAACAAACTTTTCAGAGAACTCCTGCGATCACATGCACTCAATCGACCACGGCTATCCCCAAAGCAATCCATAGAACAAGGGAGAACTCCCCACGAATGAACAGACTTCGACTTTTTATATGCAAACTACTCCACCTTCCAAAGAAACAAATTCCTACTGTTGCAGGAGCAACAAGTCTATAAAGAGGGGATGAATGTTACGAACCAAGGCCAAGTCCTGGCCGAGGATTGTCCTATTTTACTCAAGAAAGACCTCTCTCACTTTGCATTGCCAACTCCCTTCCATTTTCTGGGCTATCCCTCAAGATATTGCTATTGCAAAGGCACTCTAACACGACCAGGCACCGGTTTCCTAATCGGGTAATCATCGCGTGGCAGCCACATGGCCACCCAGCCACCATGGACCCGAAACAGCGGCACAAACTCTTAGAAACTGTTGCATAAATCATCTGACGTCATCAAGGCTCCAATGACATCATGGCTGACTGAGCGACTCCACAGTGACCTCATAGGCTCACTAAGCGCCCCACAGTGACATCATAATGATGTCATCGCTCCACAATGATCAGTAATGCACTCAGTAAGCCTGAAACTTGACACAAGCAAGTTTATGCCTCTGTAGTCCTATTGGATGGTACCAAAGAGTCTAGAATAGTCCCAGTGCTTTGTAATCGACCCTGTACACTGTATATAAGCCCCAATGAAGCATGGCAGTCATAAGACTGTCCATTTGTGATACTCTCATCCTCCTGGGTACTCCCCTGCGACTGCTCAGTTTAAAGTCTACTCTCGTCTTCAAGGTACTCTTCAACGACCGCCTTGTTTAAAGCCCCTCGCTACACTGGCCTCTAGTCTTCGCCTTTGTCTCTTGCAACACCTATCAGTCCCCATCTGGTACCTCCTCGTCGTTTGGCTCGTCCTCCTGTTCAACGCCGCCTTCGCCGCGTACCATCTGTTCCGACCCTTGCCCACCTGCTCCTGAGTCCTTAGTGATCAGCAGTACGTGTCTTGACAGTGAGATACTCTTGGTGTGGGTGACAATTTCTGATGCTGGTCAGCTGCCAGGTCCCAACCATCATGCCCAACCTTCTGACATTCATGCCTGTTTTGATAATATGGCACCATTTGATGCACTAGCACAAACAAGATTTTATTGATCCACTGATTGCACTTGCCATTGAGCCAGTGTGATTTAAGGATGTGATGATATCTAAAAAGATTAAGTCATCTTATCTTATCTTTAGATTGGGTGGATTGCATATGCTTTGATCATCATATTGGTGTCCCCTTCCTCATTTCTAGTAAACCATGGACCACACATGCACCACAGGCATCAATTGTGACCTAAGATAGTTCACAAAAGTTTCTGGAACCTGAGGATTGGTGGAGATCTCCTCCCAGATTGGAAAAAGTTGGCCTGATCATCTGTATGTCCCCATCTCTTGATCTTATCCCATAGATCAGGAAAATTGTTAGTATTGAAGTATGATTGCATTGCACACAACATGTGCCACTTGCAAAGCCATATCAAACTTCCTGGATAGGCAATCTTGAGGGTGGCAATCTGTGCAGCATCATGATCTGTCATAATAATAATAATAGATGGCTGGATAGCTGGACTGGCATCCCTGACCCAATGGACAAAAAAGGATTTGTTCCATTGGATGCCAGCATCCAGGCAACAGGCACACCTATCCAGGAAACTTAAGCATGCTAAATTGTCATTGAGTAAATATTACTCACCACATCTCTAGTGATCCCACATGATTACGGTAAATAATAAGAAGTCCAGATATTGGATAATATTATAAGTTGCATTGATACCAATAATGCCATTCCCAAGGCAGCGGAATGCCTCCATTTGGAAAGGGGTCTGAATACATAACACAGATGCATCCTCCTGCAGATTTGATTGAGATGGGGCACTGTGCAGCCTTTCTTTGTAAACAACATTTGTATTTTCATCTGTAAATCTGTTGAACCAGAGCCTGGTGGAGATAGCATCCTCTGGATGCAGCCTGATATTGTCATATTCAAATTCCCATGCCATGTGGTTCACATCCTGAAGCAAGATGAATTGGTCTCAGCTGCAATCAGGTGATGGATCCTGAATATTGTGTACCTTTCAATTCATTAGGTTAGTGATTACTGTTGTTTTTATGTGACCTTGCACTTGCAATTTTTGGATGTCATTTCAAGTGCAAAATTATTGCCATTTTAAGCACACTTGGCGGAGTTTGAATTTCACCCAAATTGGCGCAGAAAACCCTCTCAAATGTGCGGGGTGAATATCTCCCTAAAAACAGCTTCAATTCACATAAAACTTATTGTCCCTGAATTGCCTGAATGAGGGCTAGGCAGCCCCATTGTTTTCATGAGATTTGAGTGAGAATTGGTGGAGCTGGACTCAAGCCACCTCCACATGTGTATTAGATGAATTACAACTCAAAATCATGGTCTATATCTAATATTTTTCCCTCATGTTGTACCCATGGGCTGTCTTGAGGCAGCCCCAGAGTGTTTTTGACTCAAGCATTGTGGTGTGCAATGTCGTTTCCCTCATATCATGTGACAGTAGCATGGTCATGTGCTGGGAAGGAGCCCCCCCAGGAAGTGCACACCTGAGCCCATGGGGCGGTGAAATGTGTCCAAGAATGCAGAATGACTTCATAAGACTGAAGCTCCAAAGAGGAGGAGCACCTAGCAGGAACGCGAGAACACATTTGTTCACTTGACTGCACTCAGGTTCACATAGATGATAAGGGAACAACAGGGCAACTTTATTCAAGATGGTAGCAGATACAGGTGGGAACTAAGGCTAAGGGACAGGAAAAGCACAAAAGACAGGCATATGAAAGGAAATCTAGATGTGAGAAGGGGACCGAAGCTGGACAACGCAAGGTATCAAGTCGTGGTCTCCAGCAGCTGTGGTAGTGGCGTGTGGCAATTTGTGAAGGATGGCCAAGGCCAGGTGTGGTGACAAGGGGTGTGGTTGAGTCGCGACGCGAGGAGGGGGAGACGATGCAAAGGAGAGGCTGGAGGGGGGATAGGGAGAGTGCTGGTGGGTGGTCGCTTGGGCACTGATGGCGCTGCTGAATGTGATTGCGGGTGGGATGATTGGAGAACTTGGATGGCAGATGCAAGGTAGAGGAGCAAGGGGGCGTGGAAGTAGAAAGGGAGAGGGAAGACGGTGGCAGGCTGGGAAATGGATGCATAGGTGGCATGCAGATCTCTGACTAACAAAATGAGAGTCTAGTAAAAAAGGGGAGAAAAGCATACCGAAATGTACAGTAGCAACACCGTCTGATGGCAACGAAGACAGCAGCGTGGTATGGGGCTCTTTGGCTGTGCATTGGGACTTGTCAGTGCATGGTGAAGGTGGGGGCATTGAGGGTGAGGGCATGCGGTGGTTGATGGGGGCAAGGGTGGCATGCTGGCAGCGATGATGATGATGATGTGAGGACGAAGAGGAGATGGCATGAAAGGAATATGCACATATGTACTCTTGTAAGCAATTCACAGCCAGCCATATAGCTGTGTGGGTGAGTTGACATTGAGGCCATGCGCCTTTGCAACAATTTTGCATGGCTTGTGGTCCATGCATGTGTGCTGTAGTGAGTTCCCAGGCTTCTTCATTTACATAGGCATAGGACTCTTTATCCCCATCCTCATCAATAGCAGGAAGGGATGTCTTGGAAGCCTGAGCACGTTGTTGTGATTGCTTTGGTTGAGTGGGAGTGCCTGAGCTGTCACTTTCATTTCCACCAGTTTTTTTTCGGGCAGCCTTCCTTTGGCCAGTAGTACATGTCAGTGCAGGCTGGCATTTTGAAGCATGTTGCTTCAAGCCCATAAGGGTTTAGGGGGTTGAAATGGAGGGGTAGAGTAAAGTATGGTGAGCAGCTCTGGGAAGGGAAGAACGCCCTGTCATCATCCTGGAATAGGAGTGGACAGGTGGACAGTTGATAAATAAGCCACACAACTCTTTACGCACTTGCTTTACGCTTTCTTTACATCACACTTTTCATTGTACACTCAACTAAACATATGCCACATGGCTGGGCAACATCTGATGATGCAACGCTGGATTATTTTACACATGTTTTCAAGATTGACCCTTGACGATATCATCCATCACACTGGAGTTCCTCGTCATACTATAGAGTGCATTGTGGCTGATTTCAGATCTCGTGGAACAGCCAATCGCCCAAACAGTCTACTCCAACCAGCAAATAGAATCCTTACAATGCAGGAAGTACAAGTGAGTTCCCCACATTCTCTAGTTCATTCTGTGGCACATATTGGCTAGTTTCTTCAAGGCACCATCGTCCATACTCCAGATGCCTATCTTGACAAGCTGAGAGATATTTTATTGCCATTTTCAGCACACTTGGCAGAGCTTGAATTCCACCCAAATCAGCGCAGAAACCCCCTCAAACATGTGGGATAAATATCTCCCTCAAAACAGCTTCAATTCATATGAAACTTATTGTCCCTGAATTGCCTGAATGAGGGCTAGGCAGCCCCATTGTTTTCATGAGATTTGAGTGAGAATTGGTGGAGCTGGACTCAAGCCACCTCCACATGTGTATTAGATGAATTACAACTCAAAATCATGGTCTATATCTATTATTTTTGCCTCATGTTGTACCCATGGGCTGTCTTGAGGCAGCCCCAGAGTGTTTTTGACTCAAGTGTTGTGGTGTGCAACATTGTTTTCAGTGTGATTGGAGTGACGACCAGCCACTCATCACCCCTCTCACCTCTCCATTCTGACCATCCTTTGCCCTCATTCCCACCACACCCGCTGTCTCAGACGCATCAGTCGCACCGCTCCCTTCCAACTCACATTTGGCCCTCCACACCCACAGTCGCAGCCGTGCCAGTCACACTGCCTGCGTTGACCTGCCATCTGTCTTCACCACATGCCGCACTCCTTCAGCATGCTGACTCAGTTAGAATACCTCAAGCTCAAGTGGGATCTGGAGGACCTTATCGCCTCCTCATCAAGACTCTACATGTGTGACCAGGAAGATGTAGACGAATACTACCAGAGTTTCAGGGCAATCTGCGGTCCCCTCGTCCATGCGTGCCGCCTGTGCTACAAAGATTGTGATGAGTCATTCTGGCTCAGACTCCACCCAGACAACCGCCAGATGTTCTCCCAACATCTTGGCCCCT
Source organism: Russula earlei (assembly GCA_025769875.1). Taxonomy (NCBI): domain Eukaryota; kingdom Fungi; phylum Basidiomycota; class Agaricomycetes; order Russulales; family Russulaceae; genus Russula; species Russula earlei. Next base: position 23,105 of record JAGFNK010000602.1, on the reverse strand, counting down.
GGCGCCCGAATGAACAGCAGAGGCACTTTGTCAATTTCCGAGAAGTATTCAACACACTAGTCAAGATATTCTCTCAGCGTCCCTGTGACATTCAGCGGGAATGCCAACTCTGCTCTGCAGATGAAGACGAAGACGACTACACATACCCTGCGCCCATGCCCACTCCAGCCTCCATCCCTACATCATGCACCATCACCTCCACCTTGCCTGCCTTGCCCATTGTCCCTGCGGTTCCCACCTCATCCGCCATTCCCATCTACATATCGGGAAGGCACTTTATCGGATTTTGCCGATGAGTGGCAAGTCGTGTATCCATACATGATTGGCATGCTTGTGAAAAATGGTCCCTGGGATCTTGTTGATCTTATCGGAATGGGTGTGCAGCATGCAAATCTTGGAGATTTCGCACACGTTTCAGTTGCACAGGGGTTCACCCAATTTACAAGGCATTGACATTGATGAAACCTTCTCACCAGTAGCCAGGTCCGAGTCTTAGCGACTCTTGTTCAGCGTTGGCCACACTAGCATATGGATCGGGAGATCCAAGGACATCTTGTCAACGTTTGTCATCGGCTCACTGGGTGAAGAAGATTAGAATTATTTGGAGCAATCACAAGGTTTCATCACACCAAAAACACTTTTTTGGTCTACACAGGCCTCTTGTACATGGGACCTACATTCTCATGGAGTCCTTGGTGACTCGCATTCAACTTATCTCAGCTGCGTGCACACGCATTCTCATGTGGACATATGTCATTGCCAAGACGTGGGGGGATCCACTATCATTTTGCTCCACTATCATTTTGCTTCACATCCTCTCTGCCGATGACATCATTATCTTAGGCGACCCTTGTGGTCTCGACGCTCACATCTACGGGTGCAATATCTATCTTTGTCTATGCGCTATGAGTTGACAGATCTAGCCAAGATCACATCATACCTCGGGATCCGCATTACACACAATCGCTTGGCTAACACAGACATCGATCAATCAAGGCACATCTCGGATTTCTTCAGGATGGCGGATTCCACTCTGCTTCTGTAATCTTGGAGGTCTTACCTTGGGATGGCGGACTTCCATTCCACTTCCGTATTCTGCTCCATTCTGACATGGAAATCCGTTTGATCAAGCACTCCGGAGAAGCAACGCCTATGGTGACTAGGCAATATATTAATGTTTTAACAGCAGCCTCCCCTATGTGCAGATCTGAACACTCTATAGATAGTCTCTCGACTCTGCATCCACACACATTCACCTTTCCTTTTGGAGTCTCTCAACTCACAGTCTTATCAACTCACCCACTCATTCACCTTTCCTTTTGGAGTCTCTCGACTCACAGCCTTATCAACTCACCCACTTGCTAATCATCTACCAAGATGCACGCATGCCATGCACGAATGCACTCCTTCATCACTGGGTTAGGTCTCATCTGATCCAATCTACTGACTGTCTAGATCATGGGGGGATGTTGAGATAAAGAGTAACCGAGGCATTGACGCATCGGCCCAAACTGTCCGGGCAGCCCACAGGCCCGGACCACATATGCATTTCAGCTCAGTTGCTGAAACATGTATGATAACAAAATTGATAGTGTGATCTAAGACAATTGGTAGCTAGCACATAGCGATTGTGAAAACAATTTGTTAGTTACTACAGACAAAATAATTAGGGACACTCTCAGATACTTAAGAGTGTCATACATACAGTAGATACTTCAGTTTCTTCTCACAGAAACTGAAGTAAGTACTTACTATCTCATGATCTTACCAGTAGCTGATTACGCATTGTAGTATCATTTTTATTAGGTAAATATGACACAAGTAGTTTCTTCTCACAGAAACTGAATATCATTTTTATTAGATCTATTACGATCTAATCTACCTTATCACAGCGTGATTCAACACAAATCTCATAAAAACAATGGGGCTGCCTAGCCCTCATTCAGGCAATTCAGGGACAATAAGTTTTATATGAATTGAGGCTGTTTTGAGGGAGATATTCATACCACATATTTGAGGGGGTTTTCTGCACAGTTCTGGGTGGCATTGAAGCTCTGCCAAGTGCACTGAAAATGGCAATAACTGGACTAAGCAGTAGCACTATGGTTGGTTGAGTGATTAACATCAAAGACAGATACTGATTGGCAATTGACTTGGCCATATGATGAAATGCTGTTTTGGATAGGATGATGATAAGAGTTCTGTTTTTCTCAAGTGGTCACCTTAGAGGCAATTACTAATCGGCAGATGAGTTGCCTGTGCTATGATAAATGGCTGCTCTTTCATAGGATGATATTTAAAGTTCTGTTGCTTCTCATGTCAAGGCTAATATGGGCCTTATAGATAAGATGGATTATATGTGGTGATGATTGTGAGATTATGATATACCTCTTCTCCATTTAAGCAAAAAAAGGGGTTCAAGCAAAAAAAGATTACACATGGAGAGAATGTTTCAAAGCACCCTGCTGAAGGCACACCCCAGTGAGAAAGCAAGACTATAATGTATAATGGATCTTCTCTTTCTTTATTGCCATTTTCAGTGAACTTGGTGTGGCACTTGTAACCACAAATTCAGGGCAAAAACCCCCTTCAACATGCAAGGCAAATATTTCCCTCATTTCCGCTTGAATTTCAATAGAACTTAAATCCCCTGAATTGCCTCAATGAGGGCTATCTATCCCTATATGTTTCATGAGATTTGAGCAAGAATTGGTGAAGTGACTCAGGCAGCCTGCACATGTATATTACATACATTACAACTAAAATTGATCATCTATCTTTCTTATTTTTCCCTCAAAGTGCACCCATAGGCTGTGTTGAGGCAGCCCAATAGTGTTTTTGACCCAAGAGTTAGTTAGTGCTTCTTTCTTTTCACATATCACTGTCACAACAACACAAACGTCCTTTCCTTATGCCACAAGAGCAACTTCTATCTGATGATGCCCACTGGATTATCCTACACATGTCTTCCAGTCTGAATCTTGGTGATATCACTTATCACACCAGAGTTCCTTGTCATACCATACAATGCATCTTGACCAATTTCAAAATGTGTGGAACAGCCAATCACCCAGACAATTTATTCCAACCATCAAACTAAATTCTTTCAATGCAGGAAGCACAAGTGAGTTCCCCACATTCTCTAATTATTCTTACAATTTACATTTTTCAGTTTCTTCAAGGCACCATCCTCCATACCCCTGATGCTTATCTTGATGAGCTGAAAGATATTCTAAAAGAAAGGACTGGTGTGGACACATCATTGTCAACTATATGGCATACATACCCTCAGAAGGAGTGGCTTCACAATAAAGAAGGTAAGTAATTTGACCTCAAGCTCACAAGTGCTGCTGACTTGCCACAGCTGAGCAAGAATGCCCGTGAGTGCAATGAGAGACTGCGCCTTTGGTATCAGCATACCTTTGGCACCACCTACATTGCAGACCAGGCAGTTTTTGTAGATGAAAGTGCCTTTGATTGCCAAACTGACATTTGAGGGCAAGCATGGGCAATATGTGGGAAAGCGGCCATTAGGAAGGGCTTTTTCATTTGAGGAAAAAGGTGTGTCCTGCAATCCAATTTTACACTAGACTGCTATATCCAATACCCAAATATCCGCTTCTCCCAGCCCTCTCATTCAATGGCATCATCTATAGCAAGCTGGTTGAGGGCTCTTTCACATCTGTACTATTCACCAACTTCATCTGAGGTGTCCTTTCAAAAATGAATCCCTTCCCTGGAAAGAACTCTGTCTCGATCATGGACAATGCCCATATTCACCAAAATCCAGACATACTCCAAATGATTAAAAAAAGGTGCAGTGTTATTCTCCTCATGCTAACCTACTGCTCATTCGATGAAGGGGGTGTTGGCTACTCTATTTGCCAGCATATTCTCCTGATTTCAACTCAATTGAACTTGCATTCTCAAAGATCAAGGCTTATGTTCATTGGAATGGGGGTGTGGCTTGCACTGACTTAGGGAATGATAACACCAATGTGTGGCTCTTTTTGTATGAAGCAACATTCTCTGTGATGGCAGGTCATGCAGCAAGCTGGTTCTGTGAATGTGGGTATCTCTGAGATGGGTCATTTTTGTCAGTGACTTCTGTAGCTCTAAATATTGTGTCTGTAATCCTGATGCTGGCAAAACTGCCATTTGAGGAAGAGGACCTCCCATTTTTGAGTGTTAGTAAGCCAAGGGGAGAAAAGAGTGTGCCCAGTGAGATATAGAACAAGAATGTGGACATGATGAGAATTCCAGACATCTTGAGGCAGTCAGATAATTAGAGGGGAATAAAACTAGATTCCAAAGAGTGGCTAGCTAGGTTTATACTCAAATGACTGAGGAGGTGGAGAACAAAGGGAGGCAGGCATGAAAGGGGAGTTGAGACTGCAAGAGACAAAGTGATGACATGAGGCATTGAGGCAGCAATTGGGATCATGCATGGAATGAGAATCCACAAGGTGTTTGGGCAGCGAACCCTTGTGTATGGTGGTGGAGCTTGGTGGCAATTGGTGGCTAGGTGGTGAGGTAGGATGAAAAAGACAGAGCAAGCATGTGGCCTGCAATGTGTGAATGCAAGGCCAGCCCATGGGCATATCTTGAATGACAACAGGTTGATGGTTAGTGAGAGCCTGATGAAAGGAAAGGATAGGGATGATGACACACTCATAGCTGAACAACAGAGGAGCTGGAGGATAGGGATGATGACACATTCATAGCTGAACAACAGAGGAGCAGGAGGATAGGGTGCAGGGATAGATCAATGAATGCTACACCAAAGCAAGGATGGGCAACGGATGTCAGAGCTTGGAAGAGCTGAGGAAAGGCAGAGCTGAAACTCTGCTTTTCAAGTGATTTGTCCTTCAAGGGCACAGGCATGATGAAAGGAGTGAATGATGCGTGGTGAGAGAGTGACTGGGTAAAGAGCAATTGGGGGGAATAAAGAGGCTGAGAGAGAGGTGAGGATGAGCCATCTCTTTAAAGGTGTGGTGCATCAGCATTCTCGTGTTGGTGTGTTGGCCCACCCCAACAGTTCATGAAAGAATTTGAGTGTATAGATAGGATCATGAATTCTCAAAGCAGTGTCATGACAGTGCCATATGAAAGGGTGGCCTGTGCATTATCCTTTATAAAAGGAGACAAAGTTGATGGATGGGTAATTCAACAATTCCATGGAACAGTCAAACTGTTCAGAGATGGACTTTGAAGAAACTTACATGCTATGATCCTTCGAAGAAGGCCTCTACCTGCAGTGGACAATTTAGAAGCATGGCAAACCATAGCAAGAGATGAAGCAGCAGCCCTGAATGAAATGAAAAATGCTTTAGGAGCATTGGGGAACCTAAGCTCCAGAGCACAATGGCTTCACAATTGGAAAGAAAAGAAGGCCAAAAAAGATCCTAACACCATGGATGTGGATGTAGTCAGAACCACTTCAAGGCTTAGTGAAGAAGAAAGGAAGAAATTACAAGCAGAAGTGAAATGCTTCATATGCAAGAAGGTTGGACATATGAGCTGACAATGCCCTCAGAGGAAGAAGAAGGATGATCCTAAACAAAAAGGGAAGGATGTCAAGGCTCAAACTACAGAAGCAGAAGAAGACAAACCTGTGAAGAATTCTAAAGAAGAGGAACAACCTCCTGCTTATGACATCAATAGTATCATGGTGGCAATAAAAGGAATGAAGACAGAAGAAAAGAATGCCTTCCTGGACAAAATAATGGCAGATGAGGATTTTTGATAAGCCCAAGGTTGATGGCCAGACTTAGGGCAGCAGTAACTCGCACTGTGTACATTAGGAGAATTGCAACTATGAACATCCCCTTTTCGTTTCACACAGTGCAAGGAGTGGCCACAGAAATGGCTCTACTAGACAGTGGAGCAACAGAAAACTTCCTAGACAAAGAAACTTGGAAGATAGGAAGACAAGCCCTTCAAGAACCAATGATGGTTTGGAATGTCAATGGAACTGAAAACAAGAAAGGGGAACTAAAACATTTCTGTTGGCTTAGGATCCATTATAACAAGAAGAACAAGTTACAGAAGTTTTACATCACATCCCTGGGAGGAGACTGAGTCATACTAGGGTACCCCTTTCTTTGGGAATTTGAGCCAACTATGGATTGGAAAAAGGGAGAACTTAAGGAAGGTTCTTTGTGCCTAGAAAGTGCACGGCTCAAGTACCTTGATCTCTATATCAAATCCTTGCAGCTAAAAGCAGTCAAGAAATGTGGAAAGCCCAAAGAGGATCAAGCCCTATATATACAAAAAACTAGCTTAGCTCAAGAATGGGCTAGAGACCAAAATCTGAAGGTTTAAAAAAAGTTAACAGAACAAGATTTGCCTGAGGAGTATCAGCAACACGCGAAAGTCTTTTCTAAGGAGGCCTCTACATGCTTTCCTCCTAGCAGAGAAGAAGATATGAAGATAAACCTATTCCCTGACACTCCTAGATCCTTGGATTGCAAGATTTATCCTTTGTCTCAAGAAGAAAGGAATACTTAAGAAAATATCTTGAAGAAGAACTGGAGAAAGGATACATCAAACCAGGAGCATCCAATTATGTGTCACCAGTATTCTTTATTGGCAAAAAGGACAGTAAAGAAAAAAGGTTAATTATCAACTACAGGAAGTTAAACCAATGGACAATTCCAGACAATGATACCTTGGAAAGTATTCAAAGGATCATGGAGCAAGTCCAGAATAATGGGTTATTCTCAAAGTTTGACATAGTCAAAGGATATAACAATATGAGGATTATGGAAGAAGACCAATCGAAGGCTGCCTTCAAGATGCCTATGGGAACTTATATCCTGAAAGTAATGCAATTTGGGTTAAGAAATGCCCCAGCATATTTCTCATGTTCTATGAGAAGAGATTTTCGACCACTGCTTCAAAAATATCTGGAATACATTGCCAACTATCTGGATGATTGGATTGTTATGACCCCAAAAGGGAATCATGCTCTACACTGACAGATTGTGCATGAAGTTTTGGACTTGATGGAACAAAACTCTTACTTTCTGAAGGTATCCAAGTGCAAATTCGAAAAAGAAAGAATAGAAATCTTAGGATGGATAGCCAAAGAAGGAAGAATATGAGTAGACCCTTCAAAAATCAAAGGATTAAGTGAATGGCCAAGGGAATGCAAGGACAGAACGGACATACAAGTGACCTTAAGAATGATAGGCATCATTGACCATTCATACCAGACTTCTTCTCAACCATAGCCTTCCTTACCTATAACATGATTACTCAAGAAAGGAGTCCCTTTTCAATGGGCAGAAGAATGTTGAGAGGCTCTAGACAAATTAATCAAAGCCATCACAAGCGACCTGATACTCCGGCAGCCAAACTTTAAGAAATAGTTCTTTCTGGATGTTGACGCTTCATCCTATGCCCTAGGGGCAATTCTCTATCAGTATGACAAAGATCAAATAAGAAGGGAGGTGGGATATTATTCAAGAACCTTGAATTCAGTGGAATGGAACTATGCAGTATGGGATAGAGAGTTCCTAGCATTGGTCGCTGCCCTCAAAAACTGGAGGCATCTCTTACTTGGTTCATCTCACAAAGTAGTGGTTTTCACAGATCACAAGAACTTGATGTATTATTGAGAACCTCAAAAACTAAGGGACCAGGTGGCAAGATATCTCCCCATGGTGGCACAGTACAATCTGGAATTGCAACACCAACCAGGAAAAAGAAATAGAGCAGATGGGCTATCATGAAGACCAGACTACAAATCTGACATTCCAGAAAAGGAAGAAGTCACCGCCCTACCAGATGACTTGTTTGTTCAAGTTCTAGAAGTTACTGCCATGGAAGAAAGGGTCAAGCTTGACCAAAGGAAAGAAGAAGGAATAAGACTTCTGAAATGATGGAAGGACAACTATGAGCTCAAGATAGTCAATGGACAATGGAGGAAGGACACAGCCTTAGTAGTGACAGGAGGCATGGAAGCATACAGATTATTGGTGGCCTAACCAAAGACAAGTGATTCAAAATTACATCAAAGGATGTGCAACGTGTCAATGGAAGCATACAGATTATTGGTGGCCTAACCAAAGACAAGTGATTCAAAATTACATCAAAGGATGTGCAACGTGTCAATTGAACAAAACTATCACAAGATGCAATGAACCACCAATATATCCAATAACACCCGAGATGGAAGCAACTCCTTTTCAAACTATAGCCATGGACTTTATCACCAAGTTACCTCTGTCAAAAGGATATGATTCTATACTTACTATAACTGACCATGATTGCACTAAAGCAGTCATACTCCTCCCTTTTAAAGAGTCTATGGGGATGGAAGACTTGGCCAAGATCTATCAAGAAAGGGTCTTTCCATTTGTGGGCTTACCAAACAAAATTATTTCAGACAGGGATACCCACTTTACGTCAAAGCTTGCCCAAGAAATTTGTCGACAGCTCAAAATAGATAGGAACATGAGCATGGCATATCACCCTCAAACTGATGGGCAATCAGAAAGAACCAATCAAACAGTGGAAACCATATTGCAGATATATTGCAATTTCCAACAAGACAATTGGGTGGACTTGTTGCCAATAACTCAGTACATTATAAACTCACATGCCTCTAGTGCTACACAACAAACACCATACAAGTTGTGGATGGGATTTCTCCCAAAAGCCTATCAACCAACTACAGTAGGAAACTAGAAGAAAGAAAGGAATCATTACAAAAGGCAAGACGGGACACCCAGAAGGCTATCGGATTTCTCCCAAAAGCCTATCAACCAACTACAGTAGGAAACTAGAAGAAAGAAAGGAATCATTACAAAGGCAAGACGGGACACCCAGAAGGCTATCCTATTAGGGCATAGGTTATTGAAGAAGAAGATAAGGTTTAAACCCTATAAGGAAGGAGATAAAGTATGGTTAGAAGGAAAGAACATCAAAATGTTCCAACTGATGGCCAAGCTAGCTGCAAAAAGACTAGGACCATTTATAATCAAAGAAGTGATTAGCCCAGTGGCATACAAATTGCAATTACCAGACAGGTGGAAGGTTCATGACATCTTCCATGCTAACCTCTTACATCCATATCAAGAGACGGAAGAATATGGCGCAAATTTTGATGAACCACCACCAGATGTCATAAATGATGAAAAGGAGTGGGAACTCAAAAATGTTTTGGGGTCATGCACACCCTAACTATAACCTCTACCCTAAGCCCCTTGCAGAAGGTGAAGAAGAATACCCTGATGTTCTTACAGCTGATATCCCAGATTTCACTCTCCACATGTTCAACTCTCTCCTTACCGCAACTCTCTAGCTTGGCTTGATGAAATCAATTACTTAACAAGCAGCAGAAAGTTATTCAGCGAGAAAAAGATCAATTGGCTCTCAATAGAGCTAGAGCAGAGGATATCTACCAGGGAGCATATTCTTGTCTCTGAGCTGCCAAATTCCTCCCTGTGCATGAGAAATGTGGACTCTTATCTCAAGAGCAAATGGCCCGCAAGGCATTCTGGAAGGTATGGGCTTCTGGCAAGAGGAGCTCCGCTTACCAGAGGTACAACTCCTTGTTGCCCATCATGTTGCGGAAAGAATTAGAGGAGGGGCTAGAAGCGAGGATTCTCAGGACGACAAGGGAGGAACAGCAGGACCATCTTCAGGAACTTGGAGGGAGGAAGAGATTGAGAGAGGAAAGTTTTCTTGCCCTCCATCCCCCCCTTACAATGCAGGAATGGCTAAATGGTGGCAGCTCATGTATGAGCACAAGTGCTGATGGTGTGGATGGAAAGGACACTGGGACTGACACTGTGAGATGCCTCATTATGCCTGCATCTCCCACTGACACTGTATAGTCCCTGGCAACCACAAATTTTATCAACCCATCAAGAGGTGTAGTCATCTAAGGCCACTTTTGCCAGAAGAAAGGACTTTGAGGGGGCACCTACAAGGCACTGTAGGAGTTCTACAGGATGCAGTGGCCAATGCTCAAGCAGTGTCTACTGCAGTGGAAGGCCTCAAGAACACCCTAGCACACATGTCTACCACAGTAGAAGGTCTTAGGAGCACACTGACTAGCACAATGGTGGAGACCTCTGCTGCAGAACAATTGGTGGTGACCGTCTTGAATGATGGGACTATTAACCTAGACACCCCTCTTCCTTCCCTAACTTCAACCCCAATAACCTCATGCCACGCTACACCAGCAGAAGCTAGAGCTGGATCAGAACCCCCACTCACTATGCAAGGAAGACAAGGAAGAGGAGGCAGGGGTCAACCTCTGTGTCGCAGTGCTCGGACTAGAAAAGAGTCAAATGCTCCTCAAACTGCAAGGTGAGGCAGTGGACTTCCAGTTCGAGAAGTTCCTAACACAGTGCGCCTGGTTTCCACTTCACAATGAATGCCTGGTGCCAGTACTTCTAATCTTGGGCCAGTCACTACTGAAGCAGAAATCAAGCAGTACAAGTACTATGTGGAGCTGAACACTCTAGAATATAGCCCAAAGCCTATATCAAGAGATGCCCTCACTGAACAAGAAGCTCTAGCAGTGACTGAGGGATGGGAAGGCGAGTGGGTAGAAGGTTACCATGGAGTAAGTGACTAGGTCATGCCAGACCTAGCCTAGAGAGGGTATGGTGTTAGGATTCTTGTGTTCTCGTCTGTTTTGCTTACCTATGCTTTGGTGACTCATCCCTGCTTATTATTGCTTAGTGATTCGCTTACTTATCACTTACTGATTGCTTACTGGCTCGCTGAGTAACTGCTTACTCATTGCTCACAGTTTGATGACAGATACTAGGAAAGAATGACTCATGTGTGAGTCATTTCTGACACTCTTGAATTGTGCTCTATGTTTTCAGATACTACTGGTTCTCAGCTATCTGCTCCCCGAGTCTCGTACAAATCGGATCAGCCATTATTGAGATATTGTATACATACTCAGATATACCAACAGTTGAGCCTTACACTCAACTTACTCTTTTACAAGAAATAACTATCTTGTCAAGATTCTCTAAAATCAATTCATCGCTCTAAGTGGAAGAGGCCCTTCTCATCTCTTACATCTACTCTTCCTGAGATAATATCAAAGGATTCAAAGTCTAGTGCTTGAACTATATCAAGCAACTCTTTCACTAAGAGGCGGTAATAAGATCTGTTAGGATCTTAACAAGAACCCACCAGCATCCTCACCCCCACTGACAGTGACAAGAGACTCTGGATGGAGGTCATCCTATGACAACACTACGCCCTCATCCAAGAGTTATTGGAAGGTCAGGCATTGTACTACCTGACCGGGTATATATGATACACCATTGTTGGGCATCTGTCCTTTTTTACCTTGACTTGATGATGTTCCCAAGTGCTTGCTTGACTTTATTGATTGGAACAATACATACAATTATGAGTCAATATGGGATAGGATAGAATGCACCCTTGGAATGAGAACAAAGGTGAATGAATGCCATGAATAAATGCTGTTGAATACTGCTTATTGTCATAGGTGCAGCTGGCCTGTGAGTCCAACCCTGTTGCAAGCTCTGCTTGTCACAGTTCCAACAACAGTGTAGCATGCATGGGAAGCCCTTACCGGCTTGCTTGGGCACAGTGCTTGATGGATCTCATATGCACATACACATATGCACATACAACAACCATTGTAAATGGTTCACATCATCCCAGTGAGTTTTACCCATTACCTGTCTCTTTGAAATACAATTGCTAATCACTGTCACTGTTGGCAATCCCAACTATAAAAGGCTTGAAAGCAATAATATCATCTATGGTCATTCAGACCCCCATAAGCAAGCTTATCCCCAATGCAAAGCCAAGGTGTTACTATCAACCCTTGTGATGTGTCGACACACCCACTACTATTCTTCCTATCCCATGTTTGCTCATATACTGCCCTTGCATGCCAGACCTTTGACATCATCTGTCATATATTAAAATTCCTCCTTCATTTTGGCTCACCAACAGGAGCTGTGAAGGCTATCACTCTCCTGATTCACTACATACTCATCTTCACTGCTGTATCCCAGTTTGTCCTATCCAGGATGACAGGGATTATGTCACACTTGGCATCACAGGCCCACATGGTAGCCCAAAACACTCACTTGATTTCTTTTGCAGTCTGTGCACTTCCTGTGCCTTTCAAAAGCTTGATTTGCACCAGGATCGGCAATGGGTGAGAATTCTTGTCAAACCAGAATGTAAACCATTTTTCTGCATCCCCATTTCCCATCAATGAGGATGTACATGGCCCTGTGATTGACTTGGCAATTTGTAAGACTGCTAATGCCACCTCTGCTGTCCTGGTGCTTGTGCAGGCAAGTAACCTCTCTCTTTGTCATAAATTATTGGACAAGCTTAAAGACTTTCTACAATGTGCATGGACATGTGAATTGGCATGTGGTGTTCACCTTGCCCTTGTCAAGACTGTGATTGATGAGTAAGTCCAATCTAGTTCAATATACCCATACCTTAACAATGTCTGTCTTAGGATGTTGCTTGAAAGTGATTATGTCATTGCCAAGTTGAAAGTCAATTTACATCCGGGCTTCTTGAGCCTTGTGACATTCAACTGGGCCAGCCAGGCTGAACGTGCAATTTTTGAAGTGCTCACAATTGCCAAGGATGCCATGACAACACATGCACGCCACCTTGTGGTTCATGGCGAGTCTGTTCATCACAGCCTTCACCTCTTGGAATCCATCTCCCTGGACATATTGAGCCTTTTGGCTACTGAGCTTGCTTCTGTAAATCAAGAGAAGGAGGAAATAAAGTGCAGGGTGTCGACTATCTTTGGCATGCAATGTGGTTCCCTCTGTATCCTTAAAGGTTGACTTGCTGACTTGCACTGTATCAATAATTTTTGGGGTGAGGCAAGAGACTTTTTGTCCCTTGCTATTCATGTGTTCAATGGTGTATGGAGTAATCTGGTTACTCTTAGTGGGTACCAGATGGGGCACAGGGCAGTCCGCTTGCATGTTCCTCCCGAAGAACAACAGTATGGATATTTTAAAAGGTGGACAGGTAGGCTGGAAGCTTGGCAAGTCTTCAAGCCAGCTCTGCATTGAAGTTGCAACTGTCCCTCCCTCCTCACTTAACAATCTCAGTAGGTGATTATTACATATGAGTGTAGTTGTGCTTATATGTGATATATAAAATGTTGTCGGAAAGTTCTGAAGCATAAAGTGTTTGCTCTCACCTCTCACTCTTTGCGCTAAAATACCTGTTGAAGGATGTCTAAATTCTCAGTGAGTTTCAAGTCTGTTCACAAATTAAATCTTGAGCAAATTCCTCTTGCAGGCCTGTGAATTCCTCGATCTTGAAGCAATCCTTTTGCTTGAGGATGAAGAGGAAGAGTATGAGTCAGAGGGGGAGGTTGACGACTTTGGTAATTCACCTCACAGTTTCTTTGCAGTGGTTGCTACATATCCTATAGGTTACCATGGATGAACCTGTATCAGATGATGATATAGATAATGCCCCACTGCCACACTTGCCCAGTGTTGAAGTCCAGGACCTTGAGGATGAAACAAGGAGGATCACAGGTCTGGATTGGCAGACATGATTTGCACATACAACCACCAATGACATGACCCTACTACTTTGAGAACCATGGGAGGATGATCCTCATATGTGGTCTGTCCGGGTGAAGGTCAGTGAGACTGCATTATTCATAGGGGTGGTACTAACAACCAATTGGCAGCTTAGGTGAGAAGCTGATGTTGTGTTCCAGATATGCTGCTGATGCCTTGTCCCTAACGAGATCCACCCCCCAGCTGTCACATTGGCTTTCACTCTGTCTTCCATGCCAGGACATGTGTTTATTGAGGCCTTCAATATCACAGATGTTTGTTGTGTGGTGAATGGCTTGGTCACTGTCCATGACAAGCAGCTGATCTTTATCCTGCCTACAGAGTGCATCAAAGTACTCTCCTCACATCCCCTATCATGCTCTTGGATAGAGAAAGGACAATGGGTATGCTGTCTAGCTGGATAGTATTGTGATGACATTGGCTACATCTGTGAATCAAGCATCCCAATGAACCAGTGGTATGCTGTCATGGCTTTCGTCCCCCAAATTCCTCAGCCTGGGGGCAAGTGGAAGAGAGATGGGCATCCATCTCCACAAGCATGGACTGCCAGAGAACTCACCCAACAATATGGTGAGAACAGAGTCAAAGTTCTCGGGCCTGGCCATTTCGGCTTCAAAGGATGTTTGTACCAGGATGGGCTTGCATTTGAGCTTCTGCCATGGTCCATCCTTTGCATTTTGGAGCATTGCAATTTCAACATCACTCTGTTTGGGAAATCAGATAGGATTCGAGGCCTTCCTGCATTCACTGCAAATCTCAGATGTTTCACCCAGGATTCAGTTCAGATAGGTAACAGGCTATTGCTGCGCTTCTCCTGTATATATAAGCTCAGTACTTTGTGACCAAAGCCCTAAGCTTGGTCTCTTGTAGAATCCAACCTACTCTTGTCCAAACATATTTGCCTGCAACCCACTTCGCTCCTAATCCTCAAAACCACATCCACCTCTCCATTTCATCAACTCTTAACACACACACACCATCCACCATCTACTCTTTGCCTCTCCCTTCCTCCCCTAAGAGTCTCTCTTCACTCTACTGAGAAGAGCTCTCCTCCTTAAAGACCTACCTTCCTCTTCTCTCTGCATTGTTCAAGGTCTCTGATGGACTTGAACGCATATAGCTAGTGGAACCAGCCCTAGTCTATCCCATTACAAACTTACCCTAGCTTCTCCACTGTCTGAGTTGTACTAGGAAGGGTCTATTGGCCATAACCTGTTTAGCATAAAACACTTCAACCACTGCAGGGATCCTTACTCTTTATACATGGGAACCGGCCCATTTCTTAAACACATCTCTACTATCAACTTGTCTTTGCGCTTGAGAACTGACACAGCTAGTTACTGTGACAGCAAGTCTCAGACGTTTCACCCAGGATTCAGTTCAGATAGGTAACAGGATCCTTGTGATATCAGGCGAATATGCTGGTATTATTGGCTGAATCAGAGACATTCAAAACAATGTTGCAGATGTTGTCACTCAAATTCCCGAACAGGATTCTGGCCTTAAAATCAGTATCACCTTACAGGAGCTGGTTCCTTATTTTCTCACAGGCAACTATGTCAAGATCCACTGGTTGGATTGCTTTGGCATGGTCATTACTGTGGATCACAAGGAACGCAAAGTGAGTTTTCTAGATAAGAAAACCAATACAGAGGTGTGCATCTCCATCCCTCCTCTCTGCTTCACTGATGTCTCACTCACTGATGCTTGGTCATATAGATTCATACATCAGCATTTAGCCTTCAGTTTTATGCTGCTCCCCACCGTTTTTTCCAACTCAAGCGTGGTCTGTATGTCGAATTTCCTGGGGCAGGTGGGGCCACACGCAGGGGCCTTGTAATGCAAATCTCTGGTGGCAGAGCAGAGATTATAGACGAGACCAATGGGCAGTGTGTGAGTTTATTGAGATCCATTCTTCCAGCAAATACAGACAGTCTTCAGGTTCTGATTGACCAAGACAACATAGCAGTTTTGGGCATCCAAACCATGGCTCTGCCCAAGCCTGAGCGCAATGGCATTTGGGAGGGATGGAGAGTCTCTATTATCAGAGGTCCCCTAAAGGGGTATCATGGTCTCGTCAAAGCAGACGACGGCAGTAGTGTCGATGTTGAATTGGATGCAAAGCTGATGTCTCATGGCCCACTACGCCAACGGGTCAAGCTTGATGATATTCAACTCGAGTGAGTTCCTCACGAACCATGATGACCCATTCATTACGTCTCCCCTCACAAGCGTTTTTGATAGACATATGTCGATAGCGTCGTCGAGTTGCTCCAACCTTACGCCTCCTCCAGAAGATCTACCGAGGTCAATCACTCCAGAACCTGTGGAACACGAGGAGAGCGCATCCTCGCCTTGGAGCCTGCCTCAAGGACCTGGTGAGTTCTTTGGTGAATACTGAATTCTTCATGCTTATTCCAAATGAGTCTGGAAACACTGGCTCTTTGCGGAAGAAATCCAGGAATGGTTATGTGAGGAATGTATCCCATTTCATGTTTGGGGTGTCCCAACGTCATCTTTACATGCCAAGATAGAGGGACTTGGTGCAAAGACAGTTCCAGCTGCAAGGCAAAAGATCGAAGCACAATCAAATGAAGTTGTTGTCTCTGTGATCCAGAGTGGGAGACCCACCCAGATTTCCATCAACCCAACCTATCTAATCCCATGGCCGCCATCCGAAGGCAACAAGGTACTCATTATTGGACACCACTGGACTGGGCAAGTGGGGAAAGTGATTGAGTCAAAACACAGGTGCTGCACTGTTGAGCTGGAGGCTTCTGAGGCTGTTTCATACTTTTATGAACAGGATGTTGTAAATTTACTCATGAAATAACTTTGTCTCATTGCTAATATCAATATCTGTATGTGCATATGTGTTGCATTGTACATGTGATTGGGGGGGGATTGGTTGACCCCACAAGAATGTATGTACCTCCTCATGCTGGCACTTTGATCTTCCCTGGATTCACTCTCTTCTCTCTCCCCCACAGTTGCTTGCTTGCATCTTCCCTTCCTCTTCCCTCTCTCTCCATGCATGCAGATCATACCTATTTCCAGAAAAGGAAGCCACTGCATTTCAATAAGCATATTCTCATGCAAGGCACATGCAGGCAGTATGCAAATTCCACATTCCCATTTTTATTGTCTTGTCTTTCACTCAGACCAGAACTAAGCAGAACTGCTTGTCCTCTGAGGCTGGTCCCACATTGGACTTAACAATGAGACACTACACATCATCACACATTGCCAACAATGTGTTTCATGCTGCAATTGGGAATTCCATGGCTAACTAGCCCACTTCGCCACAAGCCAATCATTGGCTCAGCTTGCTCAAATCTATTTGGCTCAAGTGCATAAAGCATGGCAGGAACATATGAGCAGGCTGGAGCTCAATATGTAAATCCCACCACCACCATTTTTCATTCACTCCATATCCTCATCCCAGCTCTCCATTTTGAGGTCCCTTCTTAGACATCTCCAAAGCCAAAGAAATTCTTGTTCACAGATGCAGTGGTTTTATGTCTGTGTCATGGTCCCTGTTTGGCAGAAGCGGCCAAAAGACTTATCATCATAAGCCTTTGACTTGGAGATACAATGAAAGGCTGCATGCCATCATGACACATCTGTCCCAGTGCATTTTTTGCCAGAAGTGGCAGGAGCATCACCTCACAGCTACAATGGATGACAAAGAAAAGTCTGAAGAAGAAACGTTGCTGGACTCTGCATATCAAGCCCATGACTGCGCGGCTTCTCATCCTTTCCAGGGAAGGATTGATTGTCTTGAACAGTGTTACCGAGTGGTTTGGGGTCCAGAAGATGCCGGAACACCTGAACTATGGACTGCACTGTTTGTATCATGTGTGCGTCAGATCTTGACTGTTTATGTCCGTTGATATCGCGTTTGGAACACATTGATTGTATCTTTCTGAAGATGTACTAAAGAAGCAATGAGTAGCATTGCTTCTGTCCCAGATGATCCTGTACTGCCACATACATCACTTCCTTGATTAGGAAAGTACTTATGACACTGAGATTGTTACTAGGGAAGCACTTAATGCTTCCAGCACTGCGATCGTTTACATAGAGGCAACGTCGCTTCTATGAGCCGCCTTTTGCTTCTATAGCACCAACCAGTACTACAGTAGCATGAACCTTATTCCTGTAGGGCTATATAAAGCCCCCAGTTGTAACAGTTGAGCCCTAAGCTCAACTTAGTTTGCCAATCCCAAACAGTTGACTCCTACCCCATCTGCAGAGCCCCTCTCATCTTATTGCCATACTCCAGAAGGATCTAACACTCCTTCCCTCCATGAGTATTGCTTGCTTGACTCAAGCATATCTGCATTGGTAGGACGTGTTTATAGACACAACCATTGATCTTATTTAAGGCACTTTGGAGCCTTAACATAAGTCGAGC
The DNA here is from genome assembly GCA_025769875.1 of Russula earlei. Lineage (NCBI taxonomy): Eukaryota > Fungi > Basidiomycota > Agaricomycetes > Russulales > Russulaceae > Russula > Russula earlei. The sequence goes on along the minus strand of JAGFNK010000602.1, from coordinate 5,096 downwards.
TTCTATCACAGACATTGCTGTGAAAGCGAACCAGAAATAGGCAGGAAGCCTTAAGACTAGGATCTAGTCATCATACGGTCAGCAACCTACGCTGAAGTAGTCAAGGGAGAGAATCTATACAGACCTCTCCACAACAAGAAGAAGGTGTACTACGTGACTCTCGAGCATGGTTGAACACACACATACTTTTGTAAAGACCCCTACTGTCATTGGCAGAGACAGTGGTAAGTGGGCACACAAGTCCCGACTCCCTAGGAAAGGCAGTGGCAAGCGGACAAACTGGAGATCGAAGGTGAACATAGCATATGCATAAAGTTCAACCAGAAAGCGAAGCAAGGAACCAAGTTCAGTTGGTTCAAAGCTAGATAGAGGGACGATTTACCCTCAGGAATCAAAGGAACTGCCATCTGGTGTTGGGCAGACCAGGAAGGGCCTAACAGATATGAGGTCCAATACAAAGGAAGCTACCTTCCTTGCGAATACATCAACAATCAGTGGTACTTTGTTGATTACCACAAAGGGCAGAAGAGGACGAAGACATTGACAAATATAAGGTTCTAGGTATAGGAATCAAGACAGATCCTTATACTACTCATTGGGAACCCAGAAGCCCAGTAGTAGACAACCCAGCTCCATTGATACAAAAGTCATCAAGTGGAGAAACAGAGAAGTCGGACCCTCCAACTACAGATCAGAAAGCAGAAGCACCAGAAGTATTGGAGCTAGCTGAAGGACTAGAGCAGACAGTACATGTCTCGCCCATTGAACCAACAATTGTTGAAGAACCAGAAGAATTGGTTGAAATGGCTACCATTGCAGCGATGCAGACAGCCACCATTGCCACCAAGACAGCAGGTGGAAGAACAGGGCCTACCATTGTAATAAACCCTGGAGGCCATCCACCTGGTGCAGGAGGACCACCTGGAGGTGGAGGAGTCCCCTTTGGACCCACAGGTCCACCAGTACCAGGAGGAGGCCCACCCAGAGGAGGCCCTCCAGGAGGGGGACCACCTGCAGCACCTCCTGTAGGACCAGGGGTGAACCTGGCACCTTAGCCAGCACCAGGCCCCCATGGAGGCAATGGATCTCTGAAAGGAGACCCTCCTGAAGTCTTCAAATTTCAATCTATGGAATCTGCTTAACAGTGACAACCCGACCATGACTATTCCAATGAAGTGAGTAGCCCTAGCTCTCACCTACATCAAAGGAGAGAAGGTGCATGAATGGGTGGTCAACCAAACGAACCTGGTACAAGCAAAAAGAAATGGGGACCCGCCATCTCCCTATGCACGTATGCAGCTGGATCCAACTGACATGCTCTTTTGGACCGAATTTGTGGATGACTTCTTCAGAGAATTCAAAGACACCACAGAGCCTGAAGATGCTTTCATGGAGCTACAACAATTGTCCATGTCTAAAGAGGATCCATAATGCATTTCATGCATCCTTATTGACACCTTACAAGGAGACAGAGGAGCATGGGGCCAACTACACCAATCCAGAAGCAGAATTGGTGGAAGGAGAAGAGGAATATGAAGTAGCAATGATTTTAGGTTCAAGACGAACTGGAAGGAGGAAACAAGTGGAGTATCAAGTTCAGTGGGAAGGATAGATACTCCGAAGCCCATGACTCTTGGGAGCCAGTAGAGAACATCAAAGCGTCTAGACTAATAGAGGAATACCACAGAAAGAACCCCGCTGCCATACAGGTTATAAAAGTCCAGCAAAAGATGCCCTCTACTTCCTCACCCCCATATTGTTGCTCACAAATGTCCCAAACTCCCACTAACGAGATTGTTCCCCAATCCGACCTCTCTGGTGCAGAGGGGCCACTTGAAATCACCGCTCCTGATGCTTCCCTCTCACCTTCTTCCAAGGAATGGATGAACATAGCACTGGAGAAGGAGAAGCGGACATGTGTCCCCTTGAATTTGGACCCCCTGCTGACCAAGTCGATGTTCAGCCTGGGGACTTGGATGTGACATCCCCTACTAGCACTCTTGACCAGGTTGCCCACCCTGGAGAGCCTTGGGTACGATGGGATGCTGACAGACACCACACAGGGATTGACATCCCTGATGGTATGACTTGGGGCAACAAACTGGCCAGGTATGTGGCCTATGACATTGCCTTGGGAGAGCCGAGAGTAAGGGGGAAGAATGGAGAAGGCCATGGAGACTATGGCAAGATCCTCCAGGCCACCCCTTGTTACAACCTCTATAATCATGGCCAAGACGAACACAATTTAGACTGCTTTGACACAGAGAGGCAGTTCGAAGGGCACTGGAGACAGACCCTCTACCTGCTAGGCAACTATGGGCTGCAGGCAGAGCTCTACTGCTTAGACCACCTTTACACCCAACAAGAAATGTTGGAAGCTAATTATAAGGTGCTCGAAGAAGAGGAGAAACAGCTGCGCTACAAGCTCAGCAAATACCTAGCCGAGAAGTGAGGAGTAGAGAGATGGCAGGGCTGAAGCCAAGGAGAGAATGGCGGCAGCCAAAGTACGCTCATGTTGTTGGGAGTTCATTGAAGCAGGTTGTAGCCAGGGAGAAACACCTCCAGATATCTGGGCTGAAGAACTCCTTACCAACTACCGGGCTGGGCAGCCCATTCCCCCTTTACCCGTCTTTGTCCCTCAGCTGCCTTTGGCAGACATTGCTCAGGGGTATGATACCTCTACCCCAGAACCAGTACCAGCCAGCCCTGCACCTACGACAGTGCAAGGGTACTCAGAGGAGGAGGTTGGTGTCCTCCAAACCATGTCCAGTATGCGCCTTCAAGGAGGGGCAGGATCAGAAGCGTCACCAAACCCTTCCCCCCAGAGCTCCATCTACTACCACTCCTATAGCAGCAGTGGAGAAGCACTCTACTGCAACAGCTGAGTTCATTCTGAGCCTCAGCAACTGAACATGATAGAAGGGAGGAGGAGGAAGAGGAACCAATGCAAGTATTGTGGCAAGGTAGGACACTTCAATAAGTACTGTCCACTGCCCCACCAGTATTGCCACGACCAATTGGCAGCAGATGCTGCCTCACATTGCTTGGTACCTCCCTATCATCATTCCTACGCACCCATCAGATCATGCCCCTTCCACCGAGGATGGGAACTGGCCACACCCAAGCAGGAAGAGGAAGTCCGACCAGGAGAGGGAGGACATTGCTAACCCGTGCATCCTGCAGGTAGCAAAAGGAGAAGGATCCAGGACCTTTCAAGAACCTTTCACTATGACCCCTCTCTGCTCTGACACACCTCCAGTCAGGAGGTTACCCAGGGACTCTGACAGACTCCCACAGATCATGTCTCCTTCAGCCATCACTGAGGAGTCAGAGGCGATAGTGGCCTCAGCATTGGCTGCCTATGAGGCAGCAGAAGAAGGCCAATACACCTTCACCGCGTCACCCTCTTCCCCTTGATGATGATGGCATTAACCCCACCACTTGATTTTAGAATCATTGGTGTGTGGGACCACCAATCTGAAGGAGGGGTAATGTTACCAAGTGGTTTGGGGTCTGGAAGATGCTGGAACACCTGAACTATGGACTGCACTGTTTGTACTATCACCTATGGGGAACTCACCAGTTCACGACCATCTCGCCAGTCACAAATGTCACGAAAGTAACAGACATGTAACACATGCCGAATTGAAGTCCGCCTGGGATGAAACATCCCTGTCATATTTACATAGGCAATTTGATTAGGTGGGGACTAAGGAAAACAGTTGTAATGGGCATCTAATTGAGTGAAATCCAGTTCTTCTTCAGTCTGGAATGATGGTACAGTACTATTGTAAGGTGTAGTGCTGTAAGCAAAAACCGAGTGGTGTGTCAGTGAAGACAGTTGCGCAAACGGTTGTGCTGTGTTTGAGGGTCCTCCTGATGACTCGGAGGCCAGGGACAATGAGGAGTGATACAGCATACTACTACGTCGTCTGCCATAGAGTCCCATAATCTGTTGGTTGATTTCCAACTCTGGATGTGCAGCAAGGTGCTCTTTGATTCGTGTGGTGAGCTCAGATGTGGTGCCCTCCATCGAGAGCTCGAGTGCACCTGCAATGATCGTGAGGTCTTCCTTGTGCTTGTATGATGAAAGAGAGTTGTCGAAAACCTTTGAGACAGTACCTTTAGGCCCCTTTTACCAACCGAGAATTCTTGAATCTTGAACTTGAACTTGGATTTTGGGATTTTCCAGGAGTGACAGGAATGACAGGTGTGATGTAAGTGACATAATAAACTAATATGAGTCCATTTCAAATATGAGTTATTTTCCAGTGTGATTTGCTGGGTTTACATGTGATATGTAAAATATTTTTTCTAACCCTTCCTTCCACTCCTTCCAAGTGGGGTATTGCAAGCATGTCATTAAGGCAGAATATGTGTCACCAATGTGTGGGTGCACATCTTTGTGCAAATTTTGTATGTGCAGCTCTGGTGAAAATGGGGCTGCAAGCACCCAGATGTTGAGCTTGAGTTGGACTGCTCGACTCCGAGTTTGATGCTGACACATCATGTGTAACCCCAAATATGTGAATATGCAAATGACAACAAAAAAAAATGCATATTAATTTATTATATACATCATATCACTTACATCACTCCTGTCACTCCTGTCACTCCTGGAAAATCCCGAAATCCAAGTTCAAGTTCAAGATTCAAGAATTCTCGGTTGGTAAAAGGGGCCTTACTAATTTGTATTGCATGGGCAGAATCTTCAGCAGCTTTCTCAGTGCGCTTTTGTACTTCTTGTCTCTCCCGGGTAATTCGGTTTTGTTCCTCTGCTTCAAATGCTTCCTTCAGCTCGGGATGCGTTACAAACCGGGCCTTGATCTTTGTTGAAGAATGTGGTTTTTTTTTCGCTGATTTTCCAGCTTCGTGCAAATCATTGGCCTCTCGCTGGGCGATCGTGCAGTGTGCATTCGCCGCACTCAGTTGCGATGCTTGCATGATTACTGTTTGTGTGAGGACGGAAACTTGTTGATGAAGAGATTGTATTTTCACAATCAGCTCTTGATGGCTCCGCTTTTGATCTTGGAGCAGAGAGACAACTTGGTCATTAGAAATGACCCCCTCCATGGTCTGTGCTGAAGACGTGCGCG
>JAGFNK010000601.1:0-31004 GCA_025769875.1 Russula earlei | reverse complement strand
ACACCCCAACAACGTACAGCGAGGGGATCCCCTGGAGGCCATCATCATTTAGCGCTTGAGCTCTCGCAAGAGAAAAGGCTGCCGTGCTGTGCTGTGCCGTGGCAAGCCTCGCTCACCAAGAATAGGATCATATACCACAAGAGCGGTCCGTCGCCGCCGGCGTCCAAGCCGAGCCAGGCATCGTAGAATGCGAGCAGGACGATCGATCCGCCGAGCCCGGCGAGCAGCAAGCTGTGCACGCGCGTCCGGCTCTGGTCAGGAATACGTTGGACCCAGAACCCCCACTGCGCACTGCACGCCGTACAACAGCACAAGAACGGCACCCCACAACTGCACATACGGTCACAGTCAGCACGGTGGCGCGTCCCTCCGCAAGGGAGGGGTCCGAGCGATTACCTTGTGCGCGGTACCCAAACCATCGCCGTCCATGAAAAGGTATGCGAGCATGCCCACCGCGATGGACGTGCCAGCTGCGGAGTGTGCGAGCACAGTCCGCACGATGGAAATGCAATGAACGAACGGCGTGAGAAAGGGGCAGGGAGAGAAGAAAAAAAACACGCACCGACTCCGAACTGCAGCTGCCTGTGCAAGTCAAAGGCGGCAGAGCTGCCCGTGATCTTGGCGTACCGCACGACGAGCGCCCCGGACGGTATCACGAGCAAGAACGCGGCAGAGCAGAGCGTGGCGTGGACGAAGCTGGCAAAGCCCCAGCCGCCGCCGCCGCTTGGTTCTGCAACTGCCGTTTCGGCTTCAGATTCCGACCCTCCAACGAGCGCGGCCGGCGCGGTCGACTCTGACGCAGCGGCGTCCGACGGCGCTGATGCCTCCGCCGGGTCTGAGATAGAGTCTAGGTCTTGGCCGTGCCCCGCCCGGCGGAAAGCGTCCTGGTGGTCTGGTCGGCGTGAGACGCTTCCACACGCGTCAAGTTGAGCGTGGCTCTTCCATATCTCTGGTGGACCGAGATGCGCGTGTTCTCATCCGACGAACCCGGCGGCGTGTGGCTGAACGCCCAGATGATGTTCTGCATTCCGTCCGCGGGGGCCTGCACGCACGGCCAGCACCAAGACGGGACGAGAGGAACGGTGAAGTGAGAAAAAAATTAAAAAATAAAAACCACCAAACGCGGGCACACGCAAGACACTCACAGGTCGAGTGAACGCCATCTGGGGATGCTCCCCCGTGACCTACAGCAACAAAACAAAAAAAAAAGGTGGGGGATGCGCGCGCATCAGGGCCGAGAGGAGTGAAGGGTCGTGAGAACCGCAGGAGGGGGGGGGGGGGGTACCGGACGTACCGAAGTCGATGACAGGTCGAGCGTGGCGCGAAATGGCGGGTCCGGATCGGGCGTGGGCATGACCTCGAACGGCGCCTTGCGCTGCGACAGGGTCACCGAGGCGTAGGAGCCGTCGGCGGGGTCGCGCGACGGCCACATGATGACCATCGGGCTGTCGCCCATGAACCGCCCGAAGCCCCTACAGAAAAAAAAAAAAAAAAAAAAAGGAGGCGCGGAGACCGCGATTCTCAGCACGGCACGGCACGTAACGAATCGGCCGTGCGGCGCGGTGCGGTGTGCCGCGGGAACACGGAGGGGGGGGGGGCGAAAGAGGAACCCGACGTACACTGCATCCAGCCCAACTGCACGGCGTTGGTGCTACGCAGGACATCTGTGGCAAGCACGCATGAGGGGGGGGGGGGGGGTTAAGGGGATTGGTTAAGCGCTGCGTCTAGCAATTCCGAGATGTATAGTACGGCACGTACATCGCGCGGTGTCGCCCTCCACGTCGGCCTCGATGCACATGACCTGTTCCCGTCCGAGACGAACGAAACGAACGACGAAAAAAGTTCGCGTCAGAGCCTTTTTCTCTCCCCTTTCCGGTGGAATACGCGCCTCGTTGCATAGCCCGTCGTGGGCAGAACCACCGGAGGACTGTCTGACTTGTCGGGCCTTGATATCCCAGGGCAGCAATGAGTGCGAAAGTGGCGCGTGGAATATGAAATTGGGTGTAAGGGACGCGTACCGTTCGAGAGCTCGCCCGAGTGCAGACGAGAGCGTAAGCGAGGACGGCAAACAAAGGCAACGACCTCATATTTGCCCGCGCGAGATCTCCGGGAGGGTCACTGATGATGGATGAAGAGGGTAGAGATTCGCGACGGGGCGTCTAAACGGTACGATCAATCAACGTGGTCTTCTTTGCCACGTCAATCATTCATCGCCGACGGGACGGTGCACAAACAGAGCGAGTCAAATCACATTAGAGCCGTCTGTAGGGACCGTAACGCTACGACTACCGCCTATGACCCATCCCCTTGTATCCGTTCCAGCAGAGAATGCGAGTGCGAGTGCGAGCGCGCCGCGCCCTTGATGCTGATCCCCAGCGAAACGTTGGGCAGCCCCGTGGAAGAGCGTCTGGGCGAAGCCGAGCGTTGCGACGGCAGCGCCGGGGGTGATTTTGATTTCGACGCCTTTCCGCCGCTTGCCAGTGGTGGTGGGCGTTTGCGACCCATGCGCAACAGCAGTGACGGTGCCTCCCCATCCGTCGTCGTCTTGAGCCATGTCATACCCGACGCCACAGAGCTGTCCTCTGTGGCACTCACAGGCGTGGATGCACCCGACCCCAGAGACTGTTGAGGAGAAGGATCCTTGCGCCTGCGGCGTTGACGTTCGTGTTGCCCCTTGATGGACAACTTCTGACTACCCTGTAGCTCTCCCGGCACGTCCGACTCATCCACGGCTCGTCGTTTTCCAAGAGCGACGTCTCCAGGGACGTTGATGACTGGGAGTGAAGGCGGCGCAGCTAGGGGTGGTGGTCTTGCAGGAGGCAAGATCGGATCGGATGGAGGGCTCGTCAAAGACTGGGAAAAAGAAAAAAAAAAAGAACGTCGGACGGGGGAAGGAACGGAAAAAATAAGGAGTTTGGAAGCGACGAACCCTGCTGAGATCTCCGACGCGTTTTGATTCCGGTGTCTGCTTTTCATCTGCCAGATGGGCAATCTCGACCAGCACCGAGAGAAGGGGTGATGGAAGGTTCCATTTTGTCTGTTGCTCCTTCCTCTGAGAACAAGGGGGAAAGGATTTCAAAAAAAAAAAAAAAAAGATCACATCTGTCAGTTCTCCCGCAAGGTCATGGCCCACCAACCTGTTGACACGTTCGCAACAGCGTTTCGCATGACCTCCACGCTTGCGCATCCGACGGGGCTGTTTGGACGAAAAACTGCTTGCAAAGGAATGAACGCGACGGGGCCGCGCGGTAAAGCCGATACGCACGGGAAGGACGATCGTCAACGCATCCACGACCTGTCGCCGCATCGAGGCCAGTTCTCCAGACTCCGGACCGGGCTGTTGACCGCAAGCGACGAGGGCGTGCGCCAGATGGACGATGAAGAACAAGCGCGCGTCGTCGGACAGCCTCCCGAGCGTCATCTTCCCCATGAGCGACGACGTGCAGTAGAAACGCAAGAGTCGCACGGGGTCCGCGGCGCCCCTTTCGCGGCACATAAAGTCCGACAGCTCGAGGTAGACGCGCGAACGCTCCAGGCCTGCGGGGCTCCGCCCCCCCGGTGCGAGATCCTCCTTGAGGGCTGAGGCCGCCTGCGCGAGGAGCGTCTGCAAAAGTTGATCGCCGCGTCGCGTCGGGCGACCGGTCTTGAACGGCGGGAGGAAGACGAGGATGCCCCTGGTGATCTTCGCCGCGTCCGCGTCGCCGAATTTGGACGCTGCCTGCAGACAGACGTCAGCGCGACAGGAAAAAAAAAAAAAAAAAAAAGAATGGGACGGAGGGAGGGAACTTTCGGGGATGCCCGATTCATCACTCACCTTGAGCAAGGTGTCTATCAGCGCCTGTTCTTGGTCCTTGCCGCCGTCGCCCAGGCTTCGCAGTTGCGCGAGGAGGGGCTCGCGCGCTTCTTCGGCGAGGAAAGCGATGACGAGCCTGCGCAGCCGTTCTCGGATCGCCCTGTCCTCGTCTTCCATGGGGTCGTCTGGCGGGACGATCTGGTCGCAAAGGACGCCGAGGGTGACCTTGGAGTCCAGCTCGAGGTGCTGGATGAGCGCGGTCTTCACCACCGCGACCTCGCCCGGCTCGTCTGGTAGGGCGCCGCTGTCCGATCAAAAAACGCAAAAATGCTCTCCGTCGGGTGAGGACTCACCGCTCTGCAGCAGCTGCACGAGCACGTCCACGTTCCTCTCTACCCACCCAGGCTGTTCCTTGGACATCTGAACGACGGCCTTGTATCCTTGTATCCGTATCTAGAGGAAAAAAAGAAAAAAAAGAAAGAAAGAAAACACCACGTCAGTTGCAAAAAAAAAAGAAAACTAGGGCGGGTGCATCCACGCCACTGACATTTTGGTCCTGGTCTTCGCAGAGGTCGTATATCGCGTTGATGGCATCCTCCTCGAAATCTGGGAACGCTTTGAAAAACTTGGCGATGTTCGCGGCGGCGAGATATTTGAGGGACGCATGGGGAGAATGGGAAAGTTTGATCGCGTGGACCAAGGCATCTCGTCTCTGACAAGGTCGGATGAGAACGTTGAGGGTGGCAAGGGCGGAAGAACGTACGAGTGAACTTGTGGCTGGTGCGCGTCGCTCTGCGCGATCAAAAAGGTCGAGGGCTTCACGCTCTTGTTCTGTTGGTGGACTGGCAGGCATGCGACTCGACTCGACTGAACGCAACGCTCAGGCTGCACCGCAACTGCACCGACCCCGACCGACACGCCACGCCACGCACGCCACGCCACGGCAGGGCAGGGCCGAACCCTCCACCCGGCCCGGGAGATCCGGAAAACAAGACAATTAAATTAATCATCTAATTAAGGCTCGACTCAAACACGGTTATCAACATCGACAAGAAACATGCGGTCAAACACCTCCGTGCTTTGTCCAATAACACCGAACGCATCCTGAGACGTCCGGCCGAGAAAGTCGAGCTCTCGAGTGATCCCCTTCATCGTAAGCGCGTACGCAAAGTACAGAAGCTGTCGCGAACCCCTGATCTCGCGGTTCTTCACAACGTCCAGTTTTCTGATCGCTTCCACCTGTGGGTTCATTTCTGAGCATTCGCGGTAAAGTGAAGGTGGGAAAGTGGAGTGGGAACGGAGCTGTGGCGTGATACAGATACTGACCAGCTGTTGCCTCGCCTTCTCTGCGGGGGGCAAGTACGGCGGCATTGGTGCCTTGAGGCGAAATGCTGATGCCAATGTCGAGAAATACAATATGATGTTCCCGACCATCTCCCGGCGCTCCTTGTTCACGGGGATAATGAAATCACGGCGTACGCTCTGCATCAAAGAGAACTTGATCAACATACGACACCGGTCACTCCGGGTTCCGACTTACCGTGTACCTATCATACACACACGGCGGCCATTATTGGGTGCATCTCGTGGAGAGGACAAAGAGAGAAGGTTCACGAACCATTCCTCACGCGTGGTGACGCATCGCATGCTATGGAGCTTGTCCAGTATCGTTTGCAGGCTCGCGAGGATCGAACGATAAAGCTTGATAGGGAACGGTCCCTTCAAACGCGGCTCATGTCGCGTCTGTTTGAGCAAGTCCTGCAGCCCAAGCAGCTGGATTTGCAAATGCAACTCCCTGTTTCAAAGTCAACACGGTAAGGGCCGCGCCGCCACATAGATGGAGGCAATTGTTCATTCATACATCGCCATGAACTCCTCAATGGAATTGTTCAGCTTTCGGGGAAGTAATGCCGTCTCTTCATTGGGTTCATCCGCCTCAGGTTCTGCGCCATCCGTCCGATCTTCGGAAGAAAACGAGTTGGACGCGACCAGATGGGTGTACAGCCAACCGATATTCAGACAAAACCTGCGCGCCTTTCGTCAGCCGCGATAGGGATACAGGGGAAAGCACTCGGCCGTACTCTCCCAACTGCTTGCTCAGTTCCCGCCGCGCCTCCGAGGGCCACCAGAACCGCGAGACAAAGCCGGCCCAAAGGACGCCGACGGTGACGGCGGTGGAGCGATGAAAGGCGATGTCGACGACGGATATGTCGAGCTGCCTCGAGTTGTACCTGCGCAACAACACAAAACGGCGTCGCCTTTCCGTCAGGAATGCCACTGTCCATCCAATCGATCGCAAAGGCTGAATTGGCGCACGAGTACAGACAGGTCAAGTTGTACGTCAGGAGGACGAACCGGCCGGTCGTCGCATACTGAGGCTTGGCGACGATGTAGTAAAAGCATGGCATCGAGAAGATGAGTCCAAATATCGCCAGAACGGCCGGAGTCTTGTGGAACATCGTGTACGCAGTCGCCGCGGTGAAGGCCCCGAAGCTGTGAATCCAAGTTGGGGTGGTCAAACGAACCTGTGAGGATGTCGGGAAACCGGAAAGGCAAAACGTGCTCACAGCGTCCCAAGTATGCGATGCATGCTAAGGAAATTGGTCTGCGCGTCATACGCTCGAATCACCGCTTGGCTCAAAGAAAGAAAAAAAAAAAAAAAGGGGGGGGGGGGCCTCAACGCACCGCTCCTATCGTCGGGGACATAACGACGAAGAACTGCAAACGCAAAGGTGGGTCTCAACGTGCGCCAATCACCAGGTCACCGCACCCACCGAAATCAAAGCCCATTCCCCGCGATACTCCATGAACGTCGGCCGCGTGGCTTCGATGAACGCAGGTGCCGCGAGGATGGCGGTGGCCACGCCAGTTTTAATTGCATATTTGATGGCGTAATCTTGCATGTGCGAACCAAAGGCCCACAAAGACAACTGAAACCGACGCCAGGGGGGTAGCCCCTTGCGCGAGGGCGTCTGCACCGTGTCAGGTGCGTGCGGACGGACCTTCGGGAACGAATATGTGATGCGTGACTTTTCCTTCGTCAGTATTCCCGCTGTGAGCCCGCTATCAATCAGACCCCCACGCCACATGATTCGGGTGAATCACATACATATTCTCCTGTGAAGGCCCCTCCGGACCGGCTTCGATGACGCCGACGTGTCACTTTGCCTTGATCGTGATTCTGATATTGATGTCTTCACGCGGCTTCGAACACAACGGAACACGATGGACAGGGCGGTCGTAATGCGGGGGAACCAGCGACGGGAAGTCGTGGGCCGTTCGGCCGCATAGATCCTGCTCATTGCAACCGTTAGCGAGATGAGCTCCCGTGCAAACTCCTGCATGGCGAATATAAAGCTGGGGGGTGCATAAAGCGGGGGTCAAAAAAGAGGATCGAGATAAGGACGACTCGCTACACGCACAAGTAAACCAAAAGCACATGCTCATTGTCGCTGCCGGAGATGAATGGGCCAATATTTTCCTCGGCGGAGGTAGAGGCGGGGGAGGCGAGGAGAGTGGAACCAGAGGCGTCAATTCGACGGTACAGGCGCAATACGGCATGATTGGATGTGCTGTCGAACTCGAAAAGGGCTCGTTGTATCCCGTTGGCAAGTTCCATGAACTCGTCCAGGACGCTTTCGGTGTCCGCGGAAGTGCTCTCCCGATCGGAAAACGCCCCGCGAAGACGACAGAGTGCCTTTGTGCACGTCGACTGGCCCGCAAGGCGAGAGGCACGAATGAATAACAACTAAGCGCGAAACTCTCATGCGGGTTTTATAAGCACTTGTTCGACTCACAGACAGCGCGCGCAACGGAGAATCGAGTTCGCTGACGAGATCGCCAAACATCGCCGCGGCCGCGCGAAGCATGACGCCTTCCGTGTTACCGTGTCCTTCCACCGCCGCCTTGCCCTTCGCGAGGTCCGTCTCGAGCACGTTTGGGATTACGGTGCCCTGTGTCGCCGCGGAGTGCTGGCGAATGGCCACCTTGGCGTCCCGATGCGCCTTTGCGAGATCGTACTGGAGGCTCGTTCCGCTGCGAAGGCCGTTAAGGTGTTGCGCGAGGCGCGTGAGGCTGTCCACCGCGTCCTCGTAAGGATCGCCACCGCCCCGCGAGAAATCCGCTATGGGACCGCCCGAGAGCCGCTCGCTCCGTGCCTCGTCCAGACTCTTCTTCAGGCCGGTGAACGCCGCCTGGTGGTCCGCCACGGCCTTCGAGATTCTCTCCTGCGAAGGTTGGTAGGACTCGTCCTCGAGCAAGAACGTGCTCGTGAGGAGAGAGAGCAGCGTCGAGAACGAGTCGAGGGTCTTTATCATGTTCGCCTGCAGTATTTTCTTGGCATACTGCGGCCAGAGACCGACGCACACGAGATTTGAGATGAACGCGCCGATCGCGACGATGAGCGCGACCTGTAAGAGCATCTCTAACCCGCCTTCCTTGACAACTCTAAGTGGTCGTCAGTCCAAGAGCCCGACGACGCGATCGGGCCAAGCTCTTACACGACGAAGAGGATGATGGACGTCATGCTGGCGGCTGCACACAACGGGGTCGTCCAAAGTCAGGAGAAAAGGCACTGACGGACATGAAGGATCGGGTGCCTGACCTGGATTGAACGTCGGCTTTGCTATCCAAAGTTTGAACCACGCGACAAGCGACATTCCAACGCCGACCCAGATGAGGACGAGCGCATCCGCGAGCCACTCCCAACCGGCGTGTGGCTCGAGTTCCCGATACATTCGCATGCTCCCGAGGGAGATAAAGGACGCGAACGCGAGACCCATGATACAGTAAATGTCCGCTTCCATCATCCCGCCGAGCGTCTTCGCGGGATTGTAATAAACCGCGCTGCACGGCGGGCGGTCAAGAACACGCAAAACGCGGGCACGATCAAAAACCCAGTACTTACACTGTCGCGACCATGTGACCCATGGCGGAGGGATACTTCTCCCCCGGGCCATCTTGGGACAGCTCGGAGATGAAACGCGAGAGAGGAGGGTAATACGTAAACAGGGACCCCAAGAAATACGCCAGGCTGCATTTGAGAATGTTGCGGTGGAGCGTGGACGGCGTCGGCAGACGGGACCGTCGCCGCCGCCACGACGACGACGACGACGACGACGACGACCCTCTGCCGCCGAGTCCGTGGCCCTCCCTGTCGGCATCTTTGAGAGAGGACGTCGAGGAGGAGGACGGCTCGGTGTCCGGAGAACGCGCGCGAGAACGAGAAGCGCGCCGCTCTGTGCCCGTGCTCGACCCCCTCTCCAGCGGCGGGAGGAGACGATCGTCGTCCTCGAGGCGAGCGTCCGATGCGGGCGATCGGGTCCAGCGCGCAGCAGAAGCGGCGAATCCCGCCTCGCCGGCCACCGGCGTCGGGACCGTGATCGTGACGTGGACGGGAGGAGGAGCGACGAGGCCGCCCTCGGGCTCGCGCGGTCTCTGTGCGTGAGGAGAACGAGAAGGAGAAGAGGAAGCAGAGGCAGAAGCCGGCGGCGGCGGCGACGACGACGACGGGTGCGTCGTCCCCTCGTGCGTCATGACCTCTTCAAATACGGACCAATCCTCCTCGTCGTCCAACGCCGCCGCGCGCGACGGACCCGTGAACCTGCGTATCCCCGACGCAACGCGCCGCAGCGTCGTGGGCAGCGAGGAGGCCACCGTCCCCCGGCGCCGCTGGTGCTGGTGCTGGTGCTCTGCGTCTGCAGACGTGGAAGAGGGGGAGGAGGACGAGGTCCAGCGCCGGGGGAGCGTGGCGCGTGCCGCTGCCGCTGCCGGCGACGCATGGGCCTGGGGCGGGGAGGGGGAGCGGAAATCCGCGGGGCGGGACGAGTGGACGGTGGAAGGGTCGGATTCGGCGGATCCAGGGGCCGCCTGGAGGGAGGAGGACGGGGTGGTGCTCGCCTGGAGTCCGGAGGGGCCTGAAGGGAGGATCGTCACAATCGAGTCCGGAGCTTTCGTGGACCCGGCCGCCGCTGGTGCTCGTCCATCAACCGGGGTCATGCAGATTTTTTATTACAGCTGTGATTTGTTTCGGACGGTCCGCAAGGGGTTGAGATGGTACCTGGGTGAGCAGCAGAGAGGAAGAGACGAGGTGCACGTGTTGCTAACGCTAACTCTCGCGATGAACGATAAACGGGATCAATAAATCAATAATCAATCACGCTGCTCGCCCACCAAAGCTTAACAGACTACGTTCTCTCTCACCACAGCCCCATAATTTGATAAGAATGTACCAAAAAAAAAAAAAAAAAAAGAGGCGGAGTTTGACGTGTGGCAAACAGTTTGACAGGATCGCGCGGAGTTTCGCAGGCCTGACCGTTCACTCAAGATATTTGTTGTACCGGAAGTGACCCGAGGACATCACGACATGTCATCCGTCAATCCTGCAACAATCGCCCTCAGATCCCGGCGGTGGCACGCACGCACGCACGGGGGAGGGGCGGAGGGCAATCAATAGCGCGCTTAACTGAACGGGATTCGTCTTCGTCTGGCATTTCGCTCCCTTCTCGCACAATCACGACGAGTCAAATTTCGAGCCCCATTCGGTCAAGAAAGGACGAAGGGCGTGAAAGTCCCCGAGACGTGAACGAGAACGGTTGGTCGTTAGAAGGAAAGATGTCGTAAGCCC
The DNA here is from genome assembly GCA_025769875.1 of Russula earlei. Classification (NCBI taxonomy): domain Eukaryota; kingdom Fungi; phylum Basidiomycota; class Agaricomycetes; order Russulales; family Russulaceae; genus Russula; species Russula earlei. The sequence goes on along the minus strand of JAGFNK010000601.1, from coordinate 20,586 downwards.
GCAGCAAGTCGTGGTGATCGGACGCTTTTTCCTGAGACCAGGCACATCAGCTGCATTATGGTCTCGTCGCGAAAAGAGGGTAGCATGGATGGGTCATCATCGGATGGGTGGCCAAAGTCAATTCATGGGACCCCTCAAAGTGACCGATCATCTTGGCTCACCAATACTTGTGGAACAATGGGGGGGCTAAAATAGTTGTGTATTAGGAAAAGAGAGTACATGACACAAATGTCCACAAAAGTCCGTTTGAATAATACACGAGATGCTAACGTCCTCTGGCCTACAATGTCCGAGGGAGAGTGGTATTGAAATAGGAGAAATGAGGGGAAAATATGCACACGAGTCCATAAATCTACACTGTCCGGTGTCATAGAAGTCTGCGTCCGCGGTCAAATCATGAAAGCGAATAATAAAAGGGCGAAAAACAGGCCGACAACTCGTGCCAGCCATTGTTCACAGTAGATAGACGGTCCTCGAGAAATCAAACCAAGCCGAGAGATGATTGAAGTTGGGAAGCCAGAAAGCCTGCGTGCAGAGCTGATAAGCATGGTTGCTGGGATCAAAGCGATCATTGGGCTATACCTGCCAACGGGAATGTCATGTTCAGCCGCGACAATGCGGTCGTGATGGTCCCGACGTGGCTTCCGAGCTCGTTGGATGCGATCGATGACCAGGACTCCACCTGAGCGATCTCGCGAATGAAGACATGAGCTGCTGACGCCCAGCAACACTGCATTTCGAGTTTAGCATGCCGCGGGAGTTCGTTCGGGGAGGATCCAAGGACTCACTGCAACGATTGGATCCAGAAATTCGAGGTCGATTTCAGAGACCTGGCCAATGACCAATAGCATACCACGGGCGGCAATTAAGCACTTTTCGTTCCAGAGTTGGTCTACCTCCCCACGGAAGTAGGACAACCGGATAAGGGCGGCCTGAGCGAGGGTATGCACCACGATCAAGTTGTGTCTGTCACCGGCGTGAACAGCGGCTATCTGGTGTACCGGTATAATGCTCGCGATGAAACGGTTGATCGACTCCTCCACTGCGAGCATCTCTTGTTCCGATAACGGGGTCAACGCCACACCTGCTGCGGAAGGAACGCATGAAAAAGGGAAAGTGGAGGCGAGTCGGGGATCACTCACCAGCGTTCCATGAAGAGGAGACTTTTGACGAGAGATCAAAAAGTGCTGATGCTTTCGCACGAAGGGCATAATTTGAGAAGCCGTCTGCGAGAACGGGGACTTGGATCTGATGAGCAAGGAACGACTGCACGGTGTTGAGGTGAGCAAGGTCACCGAAATTTTCCTGCAGATCTGTGTCAATACGAGCGCTAAAAAGGATGGGCGGCAATCTCTCACAACTTGATATTCGATTATGTCCTGTGGCCACGGAACAATTATGGACGACAGCCCGCACGGTCCGTCGGAGATGAGTGAAGGGCGGTGCAGCGCCGCTGACCAGCACCGATCAAGGCAGAAAACCTGCCAAAACGCCAAGATGCGCTCACCGCGCTCGATCGCATCTTGCGCCGGTGGAAGAAAGAAGGTTCCCTCGAGGCTGAGGCCGACATCCCGCCGCTCAGATCCTTGCCTATGCAGGCCCCATTGAAGGGCGAGAGAGGCGGCGGTGCTGGCGTAGTGGCTTCCTTCCATGATGCGGCCATTGACGAGGAAGTACTGAGAGAGGAGAGAGCATCCCTGGATAACGTCAACGACTTTGCTTGGGGAACGTAGCCAATCATGAAACGAGTCGGTAGCGCGCGAGAGATAGAGGGACTCGTGCTGGTTTAAGGTTGGCGTGCGTGAGAAATAACATGCCCAAAGAAAGATAGCGTTCATTAACATCGGATGACGCTGTTGCTCGGCAGGGCGGCGCAAGGAATTGCGCAAACGATCGACGTGCAATCCGAAGAATAACTGATCGCGATGAGGGATAAAGGTCTCCAACCTGGTCAAGGATGGCTCAGTTGGGAAGGGAATGGAACGTGAGAAAGGGAGGTCACTGACAAAGAATGGGCGAGCTCGGAGGGAAGCTGGGGGGCTACCATGGGGGGGGAACCGGGAAAACATCGGTCCTGGATTGACTTTAGGACGAGATTTGAAGAGGGCGGGTTGGAGGGGACTCACACTGGGCATCCACGAGACGGGAGAACAGCAAGCCAACGCGGGAGGGCGGGGAGACTGACGCTGAGGTACAAGGCGTGGGTAGATCCGATAAGCGAGGCACAAGTGCACATGTGAGCAGGGGGGACACGTACCGAGGGGGTGGGGATTTGGGGATTGAGATGCAGAGAAGGGAAAACTGGAGGGAGAATCTGCACCGGATGAGGACGAGTCCTCGGAGACAGCAAGGGCGTGGGGGTCGAAGAGGGAGACAGAGGTTGAGGTGTGCTCGGGACTCTCGAGCTCCTTGATACGGGCCTCGAGGCGGGCGATGGTTTCGCGCAAGAGCTGTGTGCGAGTCTTGCCTTTGCCATCGTCATACTCGCAGAGGTCTTGCTTCTTGGCACGAACTGCACTGCTGACAGGACGGTTTTGTGCCGTCACAGCGCTTGGAGGGAAAAAAAAAAAAAGATGAGGACGAGTGAGGGGAAAGGGGGGAGGGATGGATCACCATCTTTCTTTTCCTGCAAAGGGGAATGAGAAGGGATGGAGGGAGAGGGAGGGAGACGGACCTGCACCGAAGACATGCCTTGCCTCTTTGGAGAGTGGGAGCAGTGATGCGGGAAGGGTTGGCCGAATATTCGTCTGTCATTATAGAAAGGGTAGAAGAATAAGGTAAGGGAGAGTAAAAGAAAGAAGAGGAAGAGATGAGAAGACTTGGGGCAGCAGCAGACGAGGTCAGAAGAGAGACATAAGCGGGGAAGATAAATAGGACATAGAGAGAAGGAGAGGAGAGAGGGTGAGTTGCACAGCCTCTGCATGGGATCTATGCGCGCTTGGATCATCCCTCGCTCGCCGTCCCCCTGGCTTGGCCTTTTTTCACGATGGCCTTTTCTGCCCGCCCCTCCGATGCCGACACGGCTCGAGCCGGTCCACATGCTCTTCGGCACCTCCCGCTTGGAAACACTCCACCCAGTTCGGACTTGTCACTTTTGCCATTCCACTTAATCTGCGAGACTCCCAAGGAAATATCCTTTATCCGTATCTCCTCCGTGGCCATGGCAGCACCCTCCCCACTCCCCCCTCTGACAGTCCCAATGCCCCTTGCTGAACCTGAACCTTAACCGTGACAAGCGAGTTAACCTTTTGCCAGCCTCACTGGCATTTCAAACAACCAACCGATCTACCTGCTACCCTCCGTTTCAGCTCCTCCTCTCCGTTCTATTGTGTCCAGGCGGGCCTTGGCAAGGCACTCGCCCCTTCCAGCACCTTCAATGCCCACCATCTTTTCATTTAATTGCGCAGCACCCCCTACTCCGAAATCCTCTCCTTGATTCAGCCGTCGTCCTTCCGACTGTGTCGCTTCCCGTCATATTTTTTCCGACCATCGTCCTTCACCAGTGGCTGCAAATCAGATGTCCCAATCGGCTCCCGGTCTCATGTCAAGTGGCGGCTAACTAACCACTTCCAGTTCTCCAGGGCAGCGAGCGCGGTCCATCCCTGTAACGGAATCCGCTCGATCTCGTCTGTTACCGACATGAGTATGATGTGAATGTCATTAGTGCCGCAATCGCTTTCTCTTTTTATTATTGATTATCGCCTCCACCATCACAACTGCGCCTCGAGATTCTTCCGTGATGTCGGCAGGTACCGACGTGCATGACCTGAAGCGTGCTGCTGGGATTGGTCGGACGGTTCGCCAAGTAACAAAGCCAACGCTGTTGGCGTTGGGGGTAGCACCAGAGGTCGTCTTCCCCGTGCTCCGCGACTCGCGTGTCAGAGCTTGCAGACCGTTTCGACCACGGCGAGGTTGCCAAGAACGCAGAGCCACATGGTGGCCGTACCTGTTTGTCAATTGGCGGTATATTTCAGGGCAAGTCCGTCCTGACCTTTCTCAAGCTCACTCTATTCGACCCTCGCGTTCCTGATAGAGTAACGGGCCTCATTGAACGTTCCCGGTCGCTTGTCTGCCAATTGTCTTGCCTCTGATCCATCATCATTGCCTGTAGCGATACACGTACGGTAGGTGCATTGCGATCGCAGCTCGAGAACTTCCAGCGAAAGGAGGAAGCATGGGGGTGGGGGTTAGGCGTTTATTGTAAATTCCGCGCCCAACTCCACTGCACATACGGAGCGGCGTCCTCAATACGTCCCAAATTTGTATTCCTTTTTAATTGGGGGGGGGGGGGGGGGGCGATCGGCAAGATCTGACCAACTACGCAACCCTGAATATCACACGTGCAACGTACGGTACGTGCCTTGCGGGGGGGAAGGGTGTGGGCGGGTCCGGTTAGGCGCCCTTGCCCATCAGAGAGAAAAAGTAAAAAGAGGCCTCGTGCCTACTGCTGAGGCGCCCTGCGACGCCTGCGCAATGATGATGGTGATGACTGGCTGATGGCTGGCTGATGAAGGGGCCGGACCTTGGTGCATTTACAGTAAGGGACGGTCGGGAAAGTGCGAGGTGTTGACAGCCAGACAGGCATCTCCGGATCGCCTGCGGCCTTGACCGGGCGGAGGGGGAAGGGAAACAAGAGGGACGCGACCGCGACGCCACGGCCCGATCAAGCTCCTTTGGGAATGGGCCACGGCCACGGTGCCGCCGTCCGTCCCTCCCCCTACGTACAACATACGACTTGCAAGCGGTTTTGGGTGCGAAAATGGGTGCGAAAATTAAATATAATAATAATTGTGTGTGAGTGTGTGTGTGTGTTTTTTTTTTTTTTTTTTTTTTTTTCTTTTCTTTCGGGGACCTTCCATTTTTCCGTTACAGTACGGGTTTCACGATGATGGGATGAATGGTCAGAGGAGAGGAGCGGAAGAGACGAAATCTTGTGCTTGGCGCTAGCAACAACGCAATCAACGCAATCAAACACGGGGGGGACACGGATGGGGGGGGGCCCATTTTGTCCGACGCCGACGTCGGTCCTTCTCCTCCCCACTCACGGCGCCGCGCCGCCACTTAAAATATTGCGTCGCGGTCGGTCGCGGGCAACGAGCGACGCTGTGCGTTTGTGTGTGTGTGACACCCCCGTGCCGGACGGTCGTTCCACCCGTTTTTCCACAACCTGATGTGGTTAGTATGGGGCCCTTCGACGTGCGGCGCATTCTTGCTGTTTCGGATCAAAGCCCATCATGTGCTCGATAAACAACAACGACAACGACAACAGCACGTCCTTCGCAACCACCCACATTTACCCCCAGCCCAGGGCGAAGGGCTTCGAGGGGGGGACACGAGTGCCTTGACGCCCTCTGTGTTTCTGCCCTTCTTTGGGACTTTTGCATTATCGAATTTCACAGGTTGGCCCTCCCTCCCTGCGAGGGAGAGTTGTACCGTACCGCGTATGCTATGGATTGAAAGGTAGATACATATATCGATAGGGAGACACGTATGATAAGATGTGAGTGATAAGGTTACAAGTGCGTGCAATATATGGTATGAATCGGGAGAGAGAGGAGGGGACGCAAAGAGTGAGTGCTCTGAAAACGGGAAAGGGGGGCTAGGCGCTCGCCGCTCACGCGCATGTGAGTGGCGAGGCTGGCAAGCCAAGACAGACACGGACTCGGAAGGTCACGCTCATCCGGAAGAACAAGTCCCACCTGGCAGTGATGGGGCCGGTGGTTGCTGCGGCGTCGCCTGCTGCGACGGCTGGGATAGGGTTGGGGTTTGTTGTGACTGCTGCTGCTGGCTCGGGTCTACTCCGATGCGAAGATAGCCCGCTTGCACAAGAAAGTCCCACACCCGGCTGGTCTTGTTCACGTCGATCTTCACGAGATCACGCGCCTCGCGTCGACGTAACTTGCCACCACGTCGGGCATACTCCCGCACGAGGGTCTCCTTGATGACCAAGTATGGTTTCGGAAGGATCCGGAGCGTCGAACAAAGCGTTTGCTCGGCGGGTGTGAGGAGGTGTAGCGAAGGGCTGTTCGAGAGATTGAGCGGGGCCGCTAATGTTAATGTGATCCAAACGTCAGCACGCAAGTCGGATGGAAGCGCAATCAATGCTCCGTCACTGACGTGGTCGGCGACCCGATGGTCCAATAACAGCTTGGTCAATGCTCCTACGATCCGCGTCAACACCGCTGTTGCGCCTTGATGTCTCGGGCCCGAGAGACTGGCGTGAGCTGGCAGCCCGGAGTTGCTGGAGTCTCTCCGAAGAAAAGTGATCGCGAGACATGTTCGCCTTTGCCTGAGTCTGAACTCGCCATAAGTGATGATGAAACAGGGTGGTGTCAAATAAGCGAAGCGTACCCGTTTATATAGGTCATCTTCCCATTTCTTTATGTCCTCGGCGGTCGTTAACCCAAACTTCCTGTATTGTTGCAGCTCCGCTATCCGCTTTCGTAGCATGGCCTCGTCTGCAGCAAAGTCAATTCGGTTTGAGAGCTTATGGGCCATCAGTAAATGCGTACACAGAATGTCAGTGCAGAACAATTCATAATCATCTGCGGTCTGAAGCCGTGCGAATGGCCGTAATCGATGGACGATATCCTTCTCCTCTTTCGGACGCTTTTTCTCCGCGGCTTGCAACTGGAGAAACAAAACATCAAGACACCTCCACCCGTGAGAAAGCTCACATACCTTTTTGTATTCGAGCAGACCCCGATCAAACATGAGCGCCTTGGCTTCACGCCGCTTCGCTATGCGCTGCGTGTACATCTCAATCAAGGTGAGCTTGAACTCGAGGGAGGGCTGAGTCTCGAAGGGTATCGGAGGCATGTTTTCCTCCGACTCTTCCTCTGCTCCGTCTCCGTTATCATCAGGCCCAGGGGTATCTTTATCCTTCTTCAACTCCTTGTCCTTTTTGACAAAACCGTTTGAGGCGCCGTTAACCCCATTCAAAGTTAGGCCGTTTCCGTTATTGTGGACGGCGCCGTTGACCAAACAGTTCTGTGAGACGAATACCATCTCTTGATCATGATCTTTTTCTTTCTGCTCCTCCTTCCAGCGCATGCGGGTCTTGTAGTCGTGATCGTCTTCGTCTTCTGGAATAGAGTCGCCACCCCATTCCATACAGAGGCCGAATTCGAGGTTCTTGATCAGATCCTCGGCCTCATTGTCAATCTCGTGTTCGAATTCCAGTCGGCCAGGAAGGAATGTTGCAATGTCGTGCACCCCCGGCGCAGAAGTAGGGGCTACTTTTTGCAGTGGCGGAGCAACCGTCATGTTGGATATCCGCCGCCGCTTCCGTTCTTGGAATTCCGAATGGTCGATATCAAAAGATAGGTCCATACGCTTAACGTGTCCACAACAGTGAGCGATACAGATGGACTTGAAGGAAGAATAGACGGACCGGTCTCGGCCAATTGGGTGAATCGATATAGACCGTGTTGTAGTGCTCTTCGACCTCCTCCCTTGTGCGAGTGCCAACATGTTCTGCGACTGCTTGCCAGTTTCCCAGGCCTTGGTGGGCCACACCTTCAATGAGTAACAACTCCCTGAAAAAAGAAGTCCTGAGTAGCCACACCATGCCCATAAGCGAAAAGATGGCATTACTCGTCTGCGCCCCAGTCCTCGGTGAATATTGGATAGGAGTGAAGCTCCTTCAAACGTCGGTGATGTAAGCCTCACCAAGGGTTTTGGAGCACATATCGCCCACCTCAACCCTGTATGCATGGCCTCGTTTATGCTTGCCAAACTCCTTCCCACTACAAAAGCAATTCGGACAGAGGTCGACGCCATCCCCCACGGCACACACAGGATCTGCGCACTTGATTCGAATGGAATGGGTCAGATCGACCAGACAGCCGTCACACTCTGTCTGCACGCCCGGTTCGTTGATCGCTGGAGGGTATGGGGTATAGGGTTACGTAATGACGAGGGCGTGAGAAAAGAGAGGGATAGTAAGACGAGGAGAACATGCTGCAAGTGAAGACCACGCACTGGATACCTCCTCCGCATGATGTGGCCGCTTCCTGTTCGTGACTGTCATGGCCGGGGGAGACCCAATCCTCGTTAAAAATCGATATGCTTGTCAAGTTGTATGGGAACTCGTGGGAGGCACCCTGTAAGGAATGGAGGAGAGAGGAAGAGCGCTATAGGAAGTGAATCCACAGTTGAATGATGGTTTGCCTTGATAACACTTTGATGCTCGCAAAAGTGTTGCGCTTGGTCTATCTTTGTCGTTGGGCCGGTCGTCAACACAGGTTGTCGTAACGGTCACCAATGGGGTTGGAACGTACAGGAAAGAATGCAGGAACCGATCTCTGGCGAGTATCTTCCAGATGAAGGAGGTGGAAAGCGGCCAGAGACAGACGATCAATCGAGGATAATGCGCCCGACGCGCTCGTCGTCGGCGACGTTGGCGAGCGCCTGAGGCGATATTTGGCAATCTTTGTTCATGTTATTCCACACATACGGCCCGCTACCGCCGTGCCGAGTCTCGGTCTCAAGTCAACTCGTCGTGCAGGGCAGGTTAGCTCTTCCGCACACAAATAACAACGTGTCGTTGAAGCTTTTGCGTCTGCCATGGACCTGGCCGACCTCCGTCCCTGGAACTCTGCGCCCGGAAGGTCAATAGACATCGAACTCGGGGGACAAGAGGTGATCAACATAGAGCTTGACACACTCGACTCCAATGCCGATGACGTGCTCGAAGTTTTGAAGGAGGGACAACCCAAGGTGGCCTATTGGATGCGACTTGCTGGGGAGTACATGCGAAGGGGTCACCTTGACGCAGCGGAGAAAATTGCCTTGTCTGCCGTCGACAGTGCGTCCATCCTCTGTTTTTTGGTCCGCGACCGTTCGCTCATCAGAATCTGGGATAGGCTTTCAGTCCAGCGGTTCAACTTCTTCCCTACCGTCCATATACTCCTTACTCGCTAGCATCCAACTAGCAAAGGCGCGAAAGGCCCCCAAATTTAAACTGCACAATGCCCGTAGGCTTCTGTTCTATCGAACCCGAGAAGACCTGTTGATTGTGTTTCTGAACAGGTCAAGATATCATGTTTACGGAAAAGTCCCGCGACGAGTATATGAGAGAGGCGACGCAACTGCTCAATCATGGCGACCAGGCTGCGGCCGAAGGAGGAGAAATTAGTTCCGCGACAAAAGAGTTATTGCTTTTGACCCGTGGTACGTCTTCTTGCGGACTTTCACTCGTATCCTATTTACGCGTGGTGCTGGCAGCCATTCATCAACTGGCAAACCGATCACTTGAAGATGCACTCCGCTCATTCGAAGCAGTGCTCAAGGAGAAACCCACAAACTTGATCGCTCTCATCGGAAAAGCGCGTCTCTTCCCGTTACGACCATCGCTCATACTTACAACTTGATAACAGGCGAGGATACAGTACGCGCGACGTCAATATGCTCCTGCTCTCAAACTATTTCAACAAGTCCTACAGTCTAACCCGTATTGTCTTCCCGACCCCCGCATTGGGATTGGTCTCTGTCTGTGGGCGCTGAACCACAGGGAGAAGGCAAAGGCCGCATGGGAACGGAGCGTGGAAGTGGTGAGATGATCGTTGTTGTTCACCCGTTGCCGATTTATACTGTCTCATCCTGCAAGAATCCTTCCGAGTGGTCAGGCCAACTGCTCCTAGGACTCGACGCGCTGAATGCGAGCAAGAACCCTGATCTTTCCGAAGATGAGCGGGTACAAGAGCTCATGATTGGTTCCAAGCTAATTGAGAGGGCGTTCAACGGCAACCAGCGCAACGCGTCTGCGGCAAACGCGCTGTGTGACATATTCCTTCGCAAGGGTCAATACAAGCGCGTACGTCAGTTGTCGAGGATGTCGCTGATGGTGACGCCAATCGAGACTTTGTAGGCATTAAAGCTGGCAGAACGTACCATTCAATTCGCAGACACAATGGCTGTGCTTACGGATGGCTACATACGTGCGGGGCGGGTTTCTCATGCAGAAGGCTCTTACAGCGATGCGTTGAAGCATTACAAACAAGCTGCCGAAGGCCAATCCAATAATGCCCTCGCCGCAATTGGGTTTGCCCAGATGCAACTGCGGAATGGTGAGCCACATTTCGCGTGAGTTGTTCGCTGTTTGCTTACGAACCATAGACGAGATCGCGGCCGCTATCCATACCCTTGACAGCTTCTTACAACCTCCAAATCCACAAAAGTCCCTCGAAGCCACAGCCATACTGGCCTCCCTGCGATTGCACCCTCGTCCCGGTGTGTCCAGCTCGGATGCTGCCCAAGAGAGAGCGAAAGCGCGCGAGCTCTTTGACCGCGTGTATAGGACAATCGAACTATATGAAGATGCCGCATCTCAAAACGGGAACGCATCGCGAGGGGAGCCACCACCACCGCGCGTAGTGGTGGACGATGTGGAGATGCACATCGAGTTTTCCCGCCTTTTGCAAAGCGAAAATCTGGACCGTACCGGAAAGATATTTCGCGAGGCGGTACGGATCAGTGAAGAAACGGGTCGCGTCGATCCAAGGCTGCTGAACAATCTTGGTGTTGTGTCGCACATTGATTCGCGATTCGAGGAAGCACTCATCATGTATGAGAATGCTTTGCTTGGTGCGAGCGCGCTTGGGGTCGAAGCAGAGGCGACGTCAACTTCGGTGCTGTACAACCTGGCGCGTGTATACGAGGACTTGAATGAAGACGCAAAGGCAATGGAGGCATATGAAAAGCTCCTGGACCGACATCCAGAATACGTGGATGGTTCGTATGTTTCTGTTTCCGTTTTACTCACCAGTGATCTGATGTCGCCAAAGCCAAAATTCGTCGAGCCCACATACTGCACAACATGCATCAGGCCAGCGAAGCTCACGAACTACTGAAGGATTCCCTCATATCGCAGAGCAGCAATCTCAACCTGCGCGCGTACTACACCTACTTCCTCATTCAATCCAATACATGGAAACCCGCGTGGGAATTCGTCTATGGCACGTTGCACGACCACGACAAGCACGACGTTTACGCGCTCTGCGCAGCCGGGTTGCTGCATTATCACCAGGCGCGTGAGAACCGCGACACGAGCCCAAAGGCTCTCGAAGAGCGACGGGTATTCTTCCGGAGGAGCGCCGAGTTCTATGAAAAGGCGCTCGGGTTGGATCCATTTTGTGCCGTCGCGGCGCAGGGACTGGCGATCGTCACGGCTGAGGACGCACTGGGCACCTTGGGAGGTGCGCTCCCACCTGGTCCGGCGCCCGACGATGCGCAGCGTCGCGCGATGAACGCTCGAGACGCGCTGGAGGTGTTCACGAAAGTGCGTGGGAGCACCAACGACGGGAGCGTGTACGTCAACATGGGCCACTGCTACTTTGTGCGGGACGAATTCGATCGGGCGATCGAAAGCGTGCGTGCTCCGTTGCTGGCCTTCGGTCGAGTTCCGTCTGACACGTCGAGCAGTACGAGACGGCGTCGCAGCGGTACTACGGCGGGCGCAACATCTCGGTGCTGCTCTGTCTAGCCCGGTCATGGTACATCAAGGCAAGCAACGAACAGTCGTTCGCGTCGATGACCACCGCGTTGCAATTTACGCAAAAAGTACAGGACCCGGTCGTCATTTCGTCGGTGGGACCGTCGCTCACCCTTCTTTATTTTTTTTTTCCGCGTTCCAGGCGCTGCACATAAAGCCGGCGGACAAAGCGATCGTGTACAACATCGCGATGATCCAGCAAAAGTCGGCCGAACTGCTCTTCTCGCTCCCGCCGGCGAAGCGCACGCTCGCGGACTTGGAGCGCGGCTTGGCGCGGGCGGTGCACGCGCAGAAGATGTTCGGGTCGCTCGCGGCGGACCCGGCCAGCTTGGTGCCTTACGACCGACTCTTGGCGGAGGAGCGCAAAAAGTACGCGGACAGCATGCTGCGCCGCGCCGAGGAGCACCTGAGCGCACAGCGCCAGTACGAGGCAGAGCAGGCCGCGCGGTTGGAAGGCGCGCGACAGCGGCGTGCCACGGAGCGGGAGCGCATCGAGATGCTCGAGGTGCGCCTCCGTTTTTTTTTTTTTTTTTTTTTTTTTCGGGGATCAACCCCTGATCATCTCTCCTTTTTTGGGGGGGACTTCTTTTGCAGCGCGAACGCGAGACGCAGTTGAGACTGGAGGCGGAAGCGCTCGCGGCGGAGCGCGCGCGCGCACGGCGGGAGGCGCAGCAGTGGAGCGCGGACCTGGCCAAGAACGAGAGCGACGAGGAACGGGAGACGCGCAAGGCGCGCAAGGCTGCGAGCCGGAAGGTCAAGTCTGAGGCGCCGAGCGGCGACGAGGGCACGAGCACGCCTGCGGGCGGCGGGGGCGGAGCCGAGCCGAAGAAGAAGCGGCGCAAGTTGAAGAAGGGAGGCGTGGCGAGCGCGGCGGCCAGCACGCAGGTCTCGGACGCTGAGGACGGCGGGGCCGGGGGGGCGCTGTTTTCGGAAGGGGAAGAGGACAAGCCTGTCAAGAAGGTTTCCGCGTCCTCGGCGGTCTTTTGTCGTTTACTTTTGCTGACGACTTTCTTTTTAGCGTGGGGCGACGAGGAAACGCGTTTCACGTGAGGAGGACGAAGAGCCGGCATCTGCACCTCGAAAAAAACAATAGTATGTCCCTCTAGCGTCTCTCTGTTATTTTTTTCACATTTTATTTTCCGTAGCATTAGCAAGGAGACAATATCGGACTCGGACGAAGATATGGACTGACAGATTCGGCGTGTCGAGCTGGGGTGTCTGTCAATTTCTGAGTTTTTTTTTTTTTTTTTGCTCCAGATGCTGTGTACCGCTGTCGTTTGTCACCTGATTATCCCTAATTTGATATCTAACAATGTATGACACATCACATACTGCATAATCCCTGGCATGGCATGAGCACGAGGCACAGTCCAAGCCATCTCAGCTCAAAAGAGACACCTTGCGTGAGAGTCGATCAGTCAAAGGGTGGGCAGCAGTTGTCTGGGCGCATACTAGAAGCGATAAGGTGGGGGCGTTGCGCCGTCAAACCTTCTCGGTGCCCACGATCAGGACGCCAGTCAACTGACAGCAGTCACGCAAGGCCGCAATATCATGGCGCCGAGAAAGAAGTGCGCTCGATGTCAGGTATGCAACGAGAAGGAACCCAAGTACACCTGTCCTGAAAGTGGCTGTGGTGTGGAGTAGTGCGTCGTTCGAGAACATTGGGGTCGATCTTTTTGAAAAAAACCGAATTTTTTGCGCAGTTGCTCCGTTCCATGTTACAAACAACACAAAGGTGAGTCTCTCCTCACGCGCCACTCCCGACTCCACCGACCAATCAAACTCTCTTTCCCGAAAGAAACGTCGTGTCGCGTTGCGAACAACCCGGGAAAGGGGACGGAACCAGAGCAAGTCCCCTTTTCATGTGATGATGGTTCTGTCAAAATGTCTTGAAAAAGGTTGATGCTGTGACTGATGCCTGATCGTCGGGCGGTGCGCATAGGGGATAAAATTAGACCCGAGGTCGCACTGCGACCATTGACGTCGCTCAAGTGGCCCTACGTTCCCGAAGAGAGCGCGTATCCGGACCCTCTGAAGCGGGACGACCCAAAGCCGCTGCGGACGGCACAGTACGAGGCCATCGGTTCGCTCTTTTCTTTCTCTTTTTCGCCTCAAAGCGAGCTTAATTTCTTTTTAATTCCGTGAAAAGCTACGTCGCCCGCCGTCCGTGCCGCGTTGGAGGGGCATCCGCGAATGAAGGAGGTGCTGCGGACGATGGACGGGTTGAGCGGGTCGGCACGGGAAGAGGCTTTGCAGGCAAGTCTCGGGATTTGGGGGGATGGAGGAGTGGTTGCCTTGGAGGAGGAGGTGAGAGACGCGATGAGAGGATTGGCGGAAGCGATAGACGGGGCAGTGAGGGGCAGTGTTTTGGATTGACCAGAAAAGGAACAATATGCTGTGTTGGAGTTGGTTGGATTGTATGCGCGTCCCGCCCCTGAGTCCGGGTTAAGGTTCGCAGCCTGGCCTGTCCCTGCCCTGACCCCTCACTCAAAAGGCCCATGACAATTCACCCTCCTTCGGGCCAGCCCTTTCTTTTTCCTCTCGCTCTCCTCTCCTTCCCTTTCCCTTTCCTTCCCTTGCCGCCCACCATATCATGCTCCCTTCAATAACACTCTTCCTCTCCCTTCTCCTTTTCTCTTCGGTGGCGGCAGTGCCTCCCCAGCGTCGCGATCCCCTCCACATCCCCTTCTTCCGCCGCAACGTGAAGCGCTCCTCGTCGGACATCGTGGATCGCTATGCGGCCGCCTCTCAGCATTTGAGGGAAAAGTACGGTTACGGTTCCTCGCCCCCGTCGCGTAGGGCCTCAACGACGGACATCGGGATTACAAACCAGGTAACGCCCCTCTCTCACGACCTGTTGTGTTCTCGTCTCATCCTGTCGCAACAACAACAAGGGCGCCGACACGAGTTACTTTGTTCAAATGAGCGTCGGCACTCCGTGAGTTGGTCATATCTGAGAACGTCTTTGCCTCTGCGGTCTCACTCGTTTCCCCTTGTCTCACGTTGCGGCGCTTAGCGGTCAGACCCTCGCCCTCGTCCTTGACACGGGTTCCTCGGATCTGTGGTTTGCAACCACCGGTTGTGCCGGTTGTGCTCCGGGTACCCCTTTGTTCAACCCGGCCGGGTCGACAACTTTCCAGACCGGAACCGCAAGCATCTCCTTGACGTATGGTTCTGGTCAAGCCGCCGGTGTCATCTCCCGCGACACTGTAACCATGGGCCCTTATACCGTCGACCCACAGATTTTTGGTACGTATTTTCTCGTCTTCTTTCTTTTCATCTCGTGTTGTGCGGACTGGGATCTTTTGATTGTGTGTCCATGACTGCGTATATGGCAAGCGCCAAGCGTTGCCATCGGATTTCAAAGGCATCTGGCGCCAAGACCGACTTGATGCAGTCCTGGCTGGCTAGGTGGTTGCAGTCAACAGTCCTTGGTCGCCATATATTCTCTCGTCTGTCATCTTTTGCGATCCTCTCTACGTCCCCACCTTGGGAGTTGCTGCTAACCTGTGTGCAGTTGCTGTCGACACTGTATCTTCAGGCTTGATCGATGGTGAACTTGACGGCATCTTGGGACTCGCATTCGAAGGCATTGCCAATACTGCGGCAGTGCCGTTCTGGGAAGCGCTCATCGATAACAACCTACTCACAAGCCCCGAATTCTCCTTCTTCCTCACACGCTTTGTCAACGATACGGCTGCTACGAATGAAGAACCAGGAGGGGTGTTCACGCTTGGCGGAACAAACAGTTCACTGTTCCAGGGCACCATCGACTTTCAGCCCTTTACGTCTCCAAGTCCTGCAGGCACATTCTGGTTGCAGACCGTGTCTGGTACGCATTGCATATCCATTTTGGCATATTAACGGTGTAATCAATTTGTGCGTTTGTCAGGCGTCTTGGTGAACGGCAAAAGCGTTGCTATTGGAGCCGCTGGCTCGAATTCGGCGGCCATCGATACTGGTACCACACTTGTCGGTGCGCCCACGGCAGCCGTAAACGCCATCTGGGGTGCGGTCAGCGGCGCGACGCCGCTCAGTGGCAACCTGTCTGGCTTCTGGTCCTACCGTGCGTATCGCTTATCTCCCTCCTTTGGTGGGAAGACTTTCATATAACAGGGCTGACTTGAGTTTCGTTTGATCACACAGCGTGTTCCACTCAGCTGACTGTCTCACTTTCATTCGGGGGCCCCTCGTGGCCGATTAGCCCTGGTGACCTGAACCTTGGCACTGTCACGAATGGCAAATGTCTCGGCGCCATTTTTGATATCACCGCAGGCTCGAGCATCAAGCCCCAAGCCGATACCCCAGCGTGGATCGTCGGCGACACTTTCCTCGTACGTTTCTGTGCTAGACTGGCCTCCGAGACGTTCTGACGGTTCCCCCCTCCTTTTTTTTCATCTCATTTATCAAATGTAGAAAAACGTTTATAGCGTCTTTCGTGCCAACCCACCCGCTGTCGGTTTTGCACAACTTTCGGCACTATCCGGTTCCTCAGGTATGGTACATTTCTCCGTTATTCTCATCACACACCTGTGACCCTTCCCTAACCGCTTCCCCTATAATTCACTTGTGCTTGCCATGCTCACTTTTCGATGTAGGTGCTCCAGGTCCTGTTGTCGGTACGTCGAGGGCGACAGGTTCTCAACCCTTATCCACCGGTGGCGGTGAGTGCCTTATCACCTTGTCTATTGCTTGAACTGATCACGGCGATGACCGCGATAGCCAATGCCGCGCAACCAACAGCGTCGCTCGGCGCTGCTGGTTCCATCGCCACATGCGCGCTCGTGCTTCTCATGACCACTACGTACATGCTCATTGCTTAAAATCTACTCCTGACGACGAACGTTCTTTCACCCTCCCGCTACGCTACTGTCCTGAGGTCGGTTGCCATTGCTTAAATTGCATTTCTCTCCTATCTATGTCGCCTAGTTTGTGTATCGGACCAACTGCACACGGAATGTTGATTTGATTTGGGACCAGTTATATAATGTTCATCTAACTCCCGCCCCCTTTCGAAGTCATTTTTAACTAGTTGGACTTGGAATCTAGGGATTGGAGCGCAAAGGCTTTGTATTGTACGTTCATTTTAGGATCGCCTTCGTAGAACTGCGTGTCTCGAACAAAATTTCCCACACATTCCGCACGGTCGTTGAGCATTTCCTTATGTGGTAGCATGTTGCGCACATCACGCCTAAGTCTACTACTGCGTCGCTGCTCAAATCTCAGAGATCACGTTGGTGTCCTGAAGACACTCTGGGACCGCGTCTGTACTCTTTACTCGGTATAAAAATGCGGATTTAAAAAAAAAAGAAAGTCTAACGCCTGTCTGTTGTATAGAAAAATACCACCTGGCAAAGCAAGCATTCACCAGGTCACGCGACACACGTGCGCCTGCAGGTGCATGACCATGATGAACCTGGTTGAACTCGTCGGTTGTCCCGACATGAGCTGGCGACTTTCAAATTCGTTGATGCACGACTTCACGGTTCGGAGTTCGCATACCAATTTCGACGTCGTGGAAGGTTCCCACTGCACCATAGCTTTGCGCACTCGCACTCAGAGGCACGCTTGAACTGGGAGGGAACCTGCCTCGTGAAGCAGGTCGGGCGAGGGAGGCTCTTCAAGTTCTGGCCAGGCAGTAGCACGCCTTCGAATGATTCTGAGCCGGACTTACCACCTCTTCCCAGTCGCACGCTTTCCTCGTCAGAGCTAAGGTGGACTTGACCGGACGGCTTAGTCTTGTCGAGCGAGGGTGTCTCTTCGATATCGTTAGCACATGGACGGTGCCCGTGGGAGCACCTGCTCTTCAAGTTGAGTTCGTTCCTCGTGTGACTGCGGCAATACCACCAGGGTACGGACGGACACTCAACCGCCATCGCGCGGAAATTTTGGGAGAGAAGAGGCAGCCACTTTGTACACTTTTCCTTATTGTTTTCTTTCTTCGTACCGTCTCGACTGCATGTCCGAGTCATGCATCACTGGTAACCGGACGCAGGGGAGCCGATGCCGATCCCAAGGCTTTGGCAATCGCAGACGGGCGCAATGACACGCTTTTTTTTTTTTTTTCTCTTTTTTTTCGCCGTTCGTGCTCCTCCGCTTGAGCCTGAGACACTGCCCGGGAATTTCGTTTGGCGCGCGAGTGTCTTCCCGCGAGTCGGCTGACAAACAGTCAGATGTGTGGTTTTTGATGAGGGCCTTCGATGCAAGCCGATTGGCCTTTCAGGACACGAAATCGATGGAGCGGAGTTATCACCGAACAAAACAGACAGATCAAGGGGGGATACTTTTTTTATCCGACTTTTATTCATAAGGCATGTCCATGACACCCACCCACCGGCAGTACAAGCACTCACTCTGGGGATGAGGACAGACCTGCTCATGTACCGCCAGGAGAGCGCCTGTGCACAGACACAAGGACAATGATCGTGGCAAAGGGAACAACAAAGAGAACAAAGAGATGAGGCCGTGAGGTGCAAGGCAGGTAGAAGAAAGTTTACATCACTTGCAGACACAATACACAATCACGTGACACATGTTGGATTATTATATTAAATATCGCGCCGCTCCCTTGAACCAGGGTAAACTACCACTATCGTTAGTCGCCTAGAAATGCTCGAACTCAACTGCTTGATACTAGGCCAGGATACTCACCGTATCTTTCCGGTGAAGATTGAGGGCGCAGAGACAGTGGGCACCCTCAAAGAAATGATCAAGGAAAAAAACGAACATGCACTCCATAACGTTGACGCTAACTCTCTCCGCCTCTGGAAAGTCTCCATACCGGTTGGCGAGAAGCTCGAGGAGAAAGTCAATGACAAAGGCTTCGTTCTTCATGACAAGGACGAATTGCGGTCGCTAGAATTGTCCGGGATTTTCTTAGATCCCCCTCTTCGAAACCACCTCCACATAATTGCGTGTACTCGTGAGCACTAGTTTTGTATTGTTTTCGTCTCCATGCGTCAACGTGCTCTCACTAGCTTCCGATACAATTTCGACTCGCGTGTCCGCGGATCCTGAACAACTCCTGAAACTTAACTGCCATGTCGTTGGCGAAGGTGTCGAGAGCATGTTTGTTATCACTATCAAATCCTCTTCAAGCGTTTACGATCTCAAGAAGGCCATTCAGAAAGAAAGGTATGACCAGTTCCAGGGCATTCCCACGGCCAAGCTCGGGCTTTGGAAAGCGTCGATCGCCATGGACGAAAATTTTGCCACGGTCATACATAACCTGAGCCTTCCCTCTGATCAGCTATCAGCGTTGGACGAGTTGTCCAAAGTTTTTCTTGACCAACCGCCGCCGCGAGAGCAACTTCACATCTTGGTAACAGGTCAGCGTTCTTGCTTTGTCCCACAATCACATTCTCACGGTGGAATGTGATCTTTGCGTTATACCTGCGTTGACTCGTTGAAAATTTCGATGATTGCCCTTGTTTGTGTTCCCATGCAATTTCAGGCGGTGCTCCACCGGCCCCTGCTCATGATTTCAAAACTATGAAGGAGATGCGCGAGAATCATCTCAAAACGCTAGCCAAAGGGTCTCCATCCAGCCTCGGGGAGCCAGCACAATTCGGGATCTCCCAGAACCAAAAAGTGCCATCTTTTTCCTTCGAACGACCTCTGTCAGCCTCTCATGACGTTCCCCCAACGCTCCTTCACCCCATCTTCGGGCAGTTTCTCGATGACTGCCAACAGCACAATCCGACGAGGGAGGACAACATGTTCGCATCAGACCTGCGTGCCGGGATGTCTCAGATCTGGCAAAAAGAAAACGAGCGCCTAATTGCGTTCCTTTCAATCATGAGAAGCCACGGCATCGAGCTACGCCCAACGACGATAAGAACCAAACAAGGATCCTACAAGACCGACGCTGACTCCCAAGAACAAGGCTGCCGCTACATTATAGTTGAAGCGAAGAACGAAATTGGATCTAAAGGCGCAGAACCCTTGTTTCAAGCGATCTGGTACTATCAACGAAGTCTAGAGCAGATCTTGGACAACGACGAGATGCCAGTGTCAAAGTATGAAAATTCCTCGCTTCCTTGCCTCATAATTTATTTATTTGGTTCGTCTCGCGTATTCCTCACTCTTTCCCTGATGTTTTAACTAATCTGACCGGGTGTTGTAGGTGCCTATATCGGGTTTGCTGCTGCTGCTTATTCGTCAATGCCACATATACAAGTGCTCTCCACCCCCTTGCCGCTGTTTTATCATCGCAGCGACACCCACTTGCAACTCACTGTAGCACGCCATATGGGTGCTTTCAAGAAGGCCGCCATTGCGCTTAAAGCAGCTTGCAAGGTCGACTTTGCCCCCAAGCGAGCAACCAAACCCCCAGTTCGTGTTTTCCCACCCTCACCAACCGAAGACAGCATTTTCCCCTACCGAGAACACTTCAAAGATCTTAGCGATCCCTCTCAGGCGGAGTGCCATTTCACTTACAAGACACACATCAAACAGAAGCTAGTTTTCGAGGCTGAACTCGCTAACGGTAAACTGGTATTTGTCAAGTTTGTGCGAAGGTACTCAAAAGAAGCGCATGAGCAATGTGTCAAGTTGCAATGTGCTCCGAATCTCCTCGGCTTTGAACGTCTGCCTGGTGGCTGGATCATGGTCGTCATGGATTACCTCGATCTCGACCAATACTCCGACTTCGTTTGCGTGGAACAAACTGACAATCAAAATCTTATGAATGCAATGACGGCCGCATTAACCAACCTGCACCAAGCGGGATTCGTTCATGGCGACGTCCGCGACGTCAACACGCTGGTGAACAATAATAACCCATCGGGATTTATGCTGGTCGATTTTGATTGGGCAGGCAAAATTGGAGAAGTTCGGTACCCACCCAATGTGAATAGGAATGATATATGGCGACCAATGGCTGTCATTGACGGTGAGATGATATTACCGGGACATGATATGGAGATGTTAGGAGCCATGTTCGAGAAAATCCCTCGCCCCCTTCAATCGTAATTGCATCGGTCTTTCCATTTGTGTAGGTTGTTTCCATAGAAGTTTAATATTTGTAAATGAAGCATGCGTGTGATGGGAGTCCCCGGCAACGAACAAGATGGCTGATCGTAACGACAGGT
>JAGFNK010000600.1:0-31138 GCA_025769875.1 Russula earlei | reverse complement strand
TGACAGCAAGGTTAACTGCAAAACAGAGTATTGCACGTGCAACTTTCGACCAGACACACCTCCTACTCCTGACGGAATTACCTTGTGGACGCCAGGCGATTACCACCTCCCCATTCGATAAATCTGGCTCCTCGACACAGGAGACGCGCGTCATCCCAACGACCCCCTGAGAGAGAAACAGTTCCCAACGCAAGAGGATTTCTTGTTGAAAGACCATTACCTCCTACCCCTCCTGACGCCTACGTACCCTTGTTTACCAATCGTATTCCTACCCCTGTCATACCTATCCAACCCTTTGCATCACCCCTTGTTGAATCCCCTGATAGTGCCGATCTTAGGAATACTGATTTACACTGTTATCTACCAGAACAATCCTTCTTAGCATTAAACCTACCTACGCGTTCAAGGAGAGAGTTAATTGAATTCAAGAATTATTGTACCCAAGCTTGGCATCAACGACTGACACACTTTATAGTTTACAAGCACCCCACCAAGGAAATAAGTGACTTTGCCATCTCTCCAGCAGAATTTGAAGGATATCTGTGGAAAACCCGAGTAGTTCTAACACAAAGCAGCATTACTGAAGAATACTCCCGAATCCAATTAAGAAAACATCAAGGAAGACCTGATACCATTCGACTAAAGCCAGCCTACACCATTGCATATCCTTGGAACAACGGCCATTGGACTATAACAGTCGTCTAGATCTATGAGCACTAGGAGAGACATCACTGACGAAGAAGAAAATCTAATCCCACTCCTATTTGAAAACCTCAGTTACGACACCCAAGATCACTGTTACCGAGGAAAATTTGCAGGCACACCTATTATCAACCACGGAAATCTTTCTGACACTTGGTTATACGAAGACGATAACGACGAAGTTACCACCGAACAACTTAAAGCGGCAGCCCCAGGAGCAGAAAACGTTCAAGACTTCAACCCCTATAACTATTCAGGCCTCTTCCTAGACAGACCAGTCAAGTGGAGCCGTTCTAGAAGACATTGGGTTTACTATAACAATCGAGAAGTCGATTTCTCAGCCAGAACACCTCAAGAAGTTACCGCTATCCTAGGAACTGCTCAGAGCACTCGAAGCACCACTCCAGGACCTTCTACTCGGCGTAATACCCAACAACCTACTCCTCATACAACTAGCAACGTACCACAAGCAGTCCCTCGAACGCTCACTCCAACTAGAATCCAACTACAAGGTTCAGCCCCACCTATTGTTACAGCTACAACAACTCAGAATCCCACCATGTCAAGCAATCCGCGCCTTGTTGGAACAGCACCAGAACCCTTTGACGGAAAGGCTGATAACGCAGAAGCCTTTTGGGCAGCTTTGGCCAATTATTATTACATCAATGGCGACTCCTTTACAGATGAAAGCAAGAAAGTTGCCGCTGCACTAACCCACTTTAAAGTAGGAACACCCGCTGGAGCATGGGCTAGAGAACAAACCACCAAGGCTATGGCTCGTACCGTAGCAGACTATGGGTCATGGGACGACTTCAAGAAAGCCTTTGCCGATCATTTTATTCCTGCAGAAGCAGAATTGGCCTCCGCTAATACCATGCACACCTATTATCAAGGAAAACTACCGTTTAATGAATGGTATCAGAAATGGTCGCACCACGCATCACGAGCTACCACCGATGAAAGAACAAAGATGTACGCATTTAGGAAGAACATCAACCCGGCCTTACATCAGAAAATACTGGGAATCACACCAACACCAACTACGCTTGCAGCCCTTGTCAAAGCAGCAAGAGAGTTCGACAACCTTTTCCACCTATACAACTCCACTGCTTTTCGAGGAGGACGCTCTGTGCGTGCCCGAGGATTGAACACTCAAGGATCAGATAATCCATTGGAAATTAACTTGTACCAAGGAGAGCCCAATGAACGACCCTGGGAATCCAGAAGTGAAAGGAAACCCCTCACAGATGCAGAGAAAGAATTTCGACGCAAGAACAATCTCTGTTATTATTGTGGAAAGAAGAATCATATGGCAAATCAATGTAGAGCAAAGAAAGCAGCTCAAGGACGCCAACGACAAGGATCTCGCCCCCAAACAGTCAGAGCCACAACCATCCAAGATGAAAACATCGAACCTGCGCAAGAAGAACCCATTCCTGTTGCTTCACTAACGACTTGGAGAGAAACACTTGCAGACTCGATCCTCCGCCCACGATCTGCTCCTATGGATTTTTAATTGGACCCCCTTCTGCACCGAGGAGGGACGCGGTCCAAATCAGTACGATACAAAGAGAAATCAATTACCCCAAAGTTTTTACCAAGAATATTCGCTCCCCTTCCATTGCCTTGAAAGTTACCTTAGTAGGGAAGACAAGCGGCAAAGAAATCGGTGCAAGAGCCCTGCTCGACAGTGGAGCAGAAGGAATGATAATCCATGAACGATTTGCACAAAGACACCACCTGCACCTTCGAACTATGATCAAACCCTTGCCAGCACAAAATGTAGACGGAACACAAAATGCCAATGGACTAATACGCTTTAGCACCATCCAAAGACTTCGCATTCAAGCGCACACAGGCGCCACTCATGACGAACAAGCAGAATTCCTTGTCACTAACATTGGAGATCACGACATTATCTTAGGAACCGATTGGCTACGACACCACAACCCAGATATTGATTGGGCAAATGATACAATCACACTGAGGAACTGCCCCCGAACTTGCCTTACCACACACCCAAGCATAACCATTGCATCTGCATCTGGAACGCGGAATTACCAAATACAAGCGCTTACTTTCCCTGAAGAAGAAGAACCCGAGTTTACGGACATTGCTGCACTAATCTTCCCAGATACTGAAGGACCATTGAACCCATGTGTTGACGAACAAATCCACGATGCGTTTAGCCCAATAACAATCAACATAAGAGCCAAATCAACCACAGCTACCAAGCTAGCCAATGCGGAAACACCCCCTAAGACATTAGACGAACTTATCCCTGCCCAATTCTTGAAATGGCGAAAGGTTTTCGATGAACAAGCTTCTCAACGCCTTCCTGCTCACCAACCATGGGACCATGCAATCAATCTAAAACCAGGGATCGCCCGACGCGATTCTGGCATTTATCGACTTACTCCCAAGGAACTACAAGCCCTAAAAGAATACTTAGACGAACATTTGAAAAGAGGCACAATCCGACCATCAAAAGCAGCTATTGCCAGCCCATTCTTCTTTGTAGAAAAGAAAGGAGGAAATCTACGACCAGTGCAAGACTACAGAGCCCTGAATACAGCAACTGTCAAAGACGCGTATCCACTACCCTTGATTCCTGAATTAATTGACAAACTCCAAGGAGCCCAATACTTTACCAAGTTTGACGTACGATGGGGATACAACAACATTCGCCTCAGAGAAGGCGATGAACACCTCGCAGCATTCAAGACACCATTAGGACTCTTCGAACCATTGATAATGACATTTGGTCTCTGCAACGCCCCAGCCACTTTCCAACGCTTTATGAACACCATCCTAGCAAAATACATTGCCACTGAACGAGTGGTTGTTTATCTAGATGATATACTAATCATGGCGCAAACCTTGAACGAACTAGACGACTGGACACATAAGGTCCTAAAAACACTCCAAGACCACGACTTATACTTGAAACCAGAGAAATGTGCTTTCCGACAAACCTCTATTAGTTACCTAGGCATCAATATCTCCCAAGGACGAATATCCATGGACCAAGACAAGTTAATAGGCATTACAAAGTGGCCTACTCCGACCAATGTTACGGAAGTACAAGCATTTCTAGGATTCTGCAACTTCTATCGACGATTTATCCACCAATACTCTCGAATAGCACGGCCCTTGTTTAACTTAACAAAGAAAGAAAACCCCTTCAAGTGGGAAGACGATGAAGAACAAGCATTTCAGAAACTAATCCAAGCATTCACAACGGCCCCCATCCTCATGTTACCTAACCACACGAAACCCTTTCGACTCATCTGCGATGCAAGTGACTTTGCAGTCGGTGCAATCTTGGAACAACCCGATGAATTTAACAGATATCACCCAGTAGCCTATTTCTCGAAATCCTTGGACCCCGCACAACGAAATTACATGATCTATGATAAAGAACTCCTTGCTATCGTTTTGTCCCTCTGGCACTTCCGACACTACCTTGAAGGCGCTACACACCCCATTGATCTATGGACAGACCACAATAACTTGACATACTTCATGACAAAACAGAAACTCACGAGACGACAAGCCCGATGGGCACTCCTCCTCAGCAATTTCGACTTCACCATCACCCACCACCCAGGCACTATGAACAAAGCAGACGGTCTGTCCAGGCGGCCAGACTTTAAAGAGGGGATACAAAACGAAAATGATGGAAAGGTGCTCCTAGATGACAAATTTTTTAAAATTAGAGCAACACGCACCTCTGCTACAGAACCAATCGGCGACCAGGAACTTCGACAACAACTACGATCTAGCAAAGACTATGACCCAGAAGTATCTAACGCGTTAGCAATCATTATAAAGAATGGACCAAGGCGACTATCCAAAGGCTTACAGGACTGGAACCTTGAAGATGGACTAATACTATTCAAAGGAAAAGTCTATATCCCAAACAACGACACCCTAAGAAAGAAAATTCTAAAACTACACCACGACTCCCTTGCCACTGGGCATCCTGGCCAATGGAAAACTTATGAACTAATCAGCCGAAACTATTGGTGGCCAGGAATGCTGAACTTATGTCAAAAGTTATGTAGATGGTTGCGCAATTTGCCAAAGTACCAAGAACCGTCCAAAGACAGAAACACCCCTTGTACCGATTACACCAGCTGGAGAAGTATGGAAAAGCATTACTATGGACTTTATCACAGACCTACCGATTTCACAAGGCTTCGACAGCCTCCTAGTCGTGGTAGATCGATTCAGTAAAGCAATAATCATTACCCCTTGCCACAAGACAATCACAGCAGACGAAACAGCGACACTAATCATGAACAACGTCTGGAGAAGAATAGGGCTCCCAACACAAATAATATCGGACAGAGGCCCTCAGTTCGCAGCAAAAGTCACTCAAGAACTATGGAAGAAGTTAAATGTCAAAGTATCATTAAGCACAGCATATCACCCACAGACAGATGGAGAAACAGAACGAGTTAACCAAGAACTAGAACAATACCTACGAATATTTTGCAACCATCAAGCAGACAATTGGGCAGAACTAGTTCCCTTTATGGAGTTCGCACATAATGCCAGACAACACAGTGCTACGAACAAACCCCCGTTTGAAGTCTGGTATGGCTTTAACCCAACATTTGCTCCGCCCCTTGCCTTTACATCAAAGTTCCCTTCGATCCAAGAAAGACTATCAAGATTAAACCAACTCAGAGAAGAAGTAGCTGCCTCCCTGAACCGAGCAACAGAAATCATGAAGCAATCAGGACCTCAATCCTCCACATTTCGTTTTAAAGAAGGGGATCAAGTATGGCTGGAAGCCACGAATCTACGAACCACTCACCCAAAAGCAAAACTAGCCCCTCGACGCTATGGGCCATTCAAAGTCACCACTGCCTATCCAGTAAACGTTCGCCTCGAGCTACCAAAGTCTTGGAAGATACACCCAGTTTTTCACCACTCCCTGATTAAACCTTACAAAGAAACCATTGCCCATGGTCCTAACTTTTCAAACCCGCCACCAATATTAGTCGAAGGTGAAGAACAATATGAAGTAGAACAGATCCTAAACTCTCGGCTCTCCCCAAACCGCAAAGGAATCCAATACCTAGTTAAATGGAAAGGGTATACGGTTGCAGAAAATACTTGGGAGCCAGCATCTAACCTATCAAGAGCGCAATCACTTGTTAAAGACTTCCATCGGAAATATCCGAAGGCGCTTAGAACAATTCCCACCAGGAGTAACCCCTAAACCAACAACTCTCATCATGACCTCTGTCGATGACTACCTTTATCCTTGTTACCAACGAACTTTTCAGAGAACTCCTGCGACCACATGCACCCAATCGACCACAGCCATCCCCAAAGCAAATCATAGAACAAGGGAGAACTCCCCACGAACGAACAGACTTCGACTTTTCATATGCAAACTACTCCACCTTCCAAAGAAACGAATCCCTACTGTTGCAGGAGCAACAAGTCTATAAAGAGGGGATGAATGTTACGAACCGAGGCCAAGTCCTGGCCGAAGATTGTCCTATTTTACTCAAGAAGAACCTCTCTCACTTTGCATTGCCAACTCCCTTCCATTTTCTGGGCTATTCCCCCTGCGGTACAAGATATTGCTATTGCAAAGGCACTATAACACGACCAGGCACCAGTTTCCTAATCGGGTAATCATCGCGTGGCAGCCACATGGCCACTCAGCCACCATGGACCCAAAACAGCGGCACAAACTCTCACAAACTGTTGCATAAATCATCTGACGTCATCAAGGCTCCAATGACATCATGGCTGACTGAGCGACTCCACAGTGACCTCATAGGCTCACTAAGCGCTCCACAGTGACATCATAATGATGTCATCGCTCCACAATGATCAGTAATGCGCTCAGTAAGCCTGAAAGTTGACACAAGCAAGTTTATGCCTCTGTAGCCCTATTGGATGGTACCAAAGAGTCTAGAATAGTCCCAGTGCTTTGTAATCGACCCTGTATACTGTATATAAGCCCCAATGAAGCATGGCAGTCGTCAGACTGTCCATTTGTGATACTCTCCACTTCCTGGGTACTCCCCTGCGACTGCTCAGTCTAAAGCCTTCCCTCGTCTTCAAGGTACTCTTCAACGACCGCCTTGTTTAAAGCCCCTCGCTACACTGGCATCTAGCCTTCGCCTTTGTCTCTTGCAACACCTACCAGTCCCCATCTGGTACCTCCTCGTCGTTTGGCTCGTCCTCCTGTTCAACGCCGCCTTCGCCGCGTACCATCTGTTCCGACCCTTGCCCACCTGCTCCTGAGTCCTTAGTGATCAGCAGTACGTGTCTTGACACTCAGCAGCTTACTGAGCATGACTGAGCATGCTCAGTAAGCATCCGCCGACTTCTTAATCATCCCTCTATTGTGCTTGATAACAAGGTTATGACTTGTTCCCTGTTTAGCAGTCCTCTTGTAGTATATAAGCGCTCAATAAAGTAGCGGACAGTCCTCAGACTGTCCATTTGTTTATGCCACTCTCCATTCCTGGGATACTCCTTTAAGGACCGTCCCCTTGTGTCTATCCTGGCCTCCTCTCTGTGTGATTGCCCTACTCTCACGGTAACCGTGCCTCTCTGGTACCTGTTACTATTCTGGACTCTACTCCTTGCCCACGCCGTCTTGGACGTCTATCGACTCGTCTTTGAGCTTATCCCTCGCTCTTGAACTCTCGCTCTTGAACTGGATAGTTCAACAGTGAGTCTTGACACATGGTCACATTGTCACAAAGGGGGGTGTGCACGTTCTGAGGTGTTGCCATGCGTTGGAATGCAGGCACAGTGTGGGGAAGCAGGAGGGAGGAGTGTGCTTGCATCATGTGTCAAATGTGTCGTCGCAACATGGTGTTGCCAGGCGTCGGCCATGTTGCTGATATTGGTGCTGCTGCTGTTGTTGTTGTTGTTGATCCTGGTGCTGCTGTCATGGCAGAGGCTGAGGCGTGGTCATTTGAGGCAATGGGGTGGTGAGAGGCAAGGGCGTAGGCGATGGTGTTATGGAAAGGCATGAGCATCTGAGGGGGTGACTTGCATGTTGCTCATGCTGTCATCATATGGGCACGGCGACGAGGTCTTCGCCACTGCAGGTGATGGCAGCACTCGTGGGTGAGGTTGTATGTATGGATGGGGATGCGGTGGAAGGGAGGAGTGGTGCGGCATGGTGCTTGCATCGGCGACTTCTCCTGTGGTGACATCATGGTGGTGGCTGGTGATCTTTCTGCGGGGTGGTGTCAAGGTAATGATGGGCAATGCTGGATGTGCAGGAACCGCAGGGATGACGGGAGCGGGCAATGTGAAGGCGTGACATTTTGGCAACCATACCCGCTGTTACGGGGCAGGGTGGGGAACGCAGCGGCATGGGTTTTGCCTGGAGTCGCATAGAAGCATGGCTGTGTGCGCACATATGTTGGGCAGCAGAGAGGTGATGTCGTGCTGGGCAGGAGAGCGGGTAAATGCGCGCATGCACCGAGGGGGTCCAGGGGGCGTGATCCATTCGTCGTGAAGGGAAGTAGGATGTTCACATCCTCAGAAAGCGCCGAAGAGTGTCCTGCCGGTGAGAAGGGACGAGCGCGACATGTCCACAGCGATGTCGCTCAGAGGTGCCTTGGACTCCGATGTTGAGGATGCAAGAAGTAGACCTGTCTCTTCAAAGGTCTCCCAGATTGCCATCATTTGATACAAATCATCCTGCTTCCTGTTGCGGTTGCCTCCAGGAGAGACCTGGGTGATACGGACTGGGGGTGGGATCAGCCAAAGGTACATGCACGATGTCACCACCACTTGGATAAGCAATATGTAGATTCAAATAGCGTGAGAATGTGCAAGTAAGCACTCCAAGTGCTAGCATGCACAAGTAAAAATCCAGAACCATGATTGCAAATATGAGACTACAGATAGGAAAACAAGAGAGAGACAAGCGATCCGACTTATTCCTACATAGGTCTCCTGGTGCTTTTCTTATAGCTCGTCCCTTCTCACCGGCAGGACACTCTTTGGCACTTTCTGAGGATGTGAACATCCTACTTCCCTTCACAACAAATGGATCACACCCCCTGGACCCCCTCGGTGCATGCGTGCGTTTACCCACTCTCCCGCCTGGCATGACATCACCTCTCTGCTGCCCAACATATGTGCGCACACAGCCGCGCTTCTATGCGACTCCAGGCAAAACCCATGCCGCTGCGTTCCCCACCCTGCCCCGTAACAGCAGGTATGGTTGCCAAAATGTCACGCCTTCACATTGCCCGCTCCTGTCGTCCCTGCGGTTCCCGCATGTCCAGCATCGCCCATCATTACCTCAACACCGCCCCACAGAAAGATCACCAGCCGCCACCACGATGTCACCACAGGAGAAGTTGCCGATGCAAGCACCATGCCGCACCACTCCTCCCCTTCCACCACATCCCCATCCATACGTACAACCTCACCCACGAGCGCTGCCATCACCTGCAGTGGCGAAGACCTCATCACCACGCCCATATGATGACAGCACGAGCAACACACAAGTCACCCCCTCAGATGCTCACGCCTTTCCATAACGCCATCACCTACGCCCTTGCCTCTCACCACCCCATTGCCTCAAACGACCAAGCCTCAGCCTCTGCCATGACAGCAGCACCAGGATCAACAACAACAACAACAGCAGCAGCACCAATATCAGCAACACGGCCGACGCCTGGCAACACCACATCGCGATGACACATTTGACACACAACGCAAGCACACTCCTCCCTCCTGCTTCCCCGCACTGTGCCTGCATTCCAACACATGGCAACACCTCAGAACGTGCACACCCCCCTTTGCAACAATGTGACCACGCACATGCGAGGCCGAAGACTCACTGAAGAAGCTACATGCACATGTACCCGTGCCAATGCCTATTGCTGCCTCGACGCACGCCTCGCATCATCATTTCAATTTTGTCTCTTTCACTCTTCCCTCAGTCCTTGTCCAGCCCCATGAACTTAAGTGTGCCCTTCTCGCGTGGTACAGTTGTAATAGTCATATCATATCATGGATGGATTCAGCTGTAGGGATAATGTAATATTATCATGCTTGGGGTTGGCACCCCCAAATGTGAACATCCAACGAGTGAAACATCTAGCTACAGTGCATGAGGTTCCACTGTCCAAGTTTCAAGACAATCCATTGAGAAATGGTTGAGACATGGCAGTACGAAATTTTGCACACAGCTTGGCACCCAAAAATTGAAACTTCAAAAACTGAATATTAGGCTCCCATATTTTCGCTGCACCTAGATACAGTATATAAGGTCCCACTGTCCACGTTTCAAGGCAATCTATTGAGAAATGGTTGAGATATGGCAGATCGAAATTTCGAACTCAGATCACACCCAAAAACCGAAACTTCAAAAACTAAGAATCAGACCCCAACTCTTGGGCTGCACCTAGATACAGTACATGGGATCCCACTGTCAAAGTTTCAAGTCAATCGGTTCAGAAACAGTTGAGATATGGCAGTTCAAAGTTTTGCACTCATGTCACCACCCGAAAATCAACATTTCAAGAACTAAATATTAGGCTCCCATATTTTAGCTGCACCTAGATACAACATATAAGGTTCTACTGTCAAAGTTTCAAGGCAATCTGTTGAGAAACTGTTGAGATATAGCAGTTTTATTTTCGCACTTGAAATGACATCCAAAAATGGCAAGTGCAAGGTCACGTGAAAACGACAGTAATAAGATCATCAGACATGATTGATATGAATAAATGAGTGTATGTTTGTTCAGTTAATAGCAACAGGCAGGGCCCATAACCTGGTGAGAGAAGACCAGGTACAGACAATGTGGGAGTCAGAAATCACTTCAATTCATTGGGCCCACATGAGGGCCTGGCCATACCTAAAAACAAGTATGCTACAAACTTTGTAATTGTACACAGATGTAAATACTGTAAGTAGTTTTGATGATTCAATACATGACATCACATGAAATCATAGCAAAGCAGAACATATGGATTCATCACAGATACAAAATGTATGTGCACACATGAAACATATAACAAAAACATACATTTTACATCAGGTAAAGCAAGTGTCGACCTGACTCTGAGCCAATCAATTTGATTGTGACAGATTTGTATGCACTGCTGGCTAGCTTGCGTGTGAGTTTGAGACATATGATATGTCATCTTTAACGAAAGTGTGTAGCCTTGAAGATTGCTGAGCCCAGCGCACATAGGCCGTCCCGGCCCGTCCGTTTCTCACGCTTCTTGATCGGTTCACACGTGACGATCAGTGTCACCTGTGCCTGGAAATCCCAAATCCCACATACTGTTGACGACGTGTTCATTGCAATCGAATCGGTCTCTGTCTGTCTATCTCGCGCTTTCGGTCGCCAAAAGGCATTGATATACCTGACTCGACCCTCGATCGGTGCGCGGAGTGCATAGAGTGTGGGTAAGAGGTTGTGTGTTTATGAGAAGCGGCGCCTTGGTGTTATGAACACAAATTCTTTTCTCGCTACTGATCAGAGTGGCGTCGTTGAAGTATTTTTGTAGCCATTGGACTCAATTTTGTGCCCGAGGATGACTCCGTCGTTGGACCGGAGTAAGCACCCAGGGTTCTCCGCGCCCCGCACACATTTCCGAGGGAGGACAATATGATACCACATTACAGGATCGCCCGGAAAAGCCATCGGAGGGGGTTGGTGGTGACGGTCGCAAAGCCTTTCCTTTCCTGGGTATGAGTTCACTTGGTGCAGTGCCTACTGAATAATCGGATACGTGGCTATACCCCACACCAAACCTGTGCCTTGTCCTCTCATCCACCATCAGGTCCAAGGTACTCGAAAGGTAGTCCCTTTCACCCCGTGAACCTGATATTGATCTCTGATCTCGTTCTCCCTCTAGTTCCCGTCCGGGAGGCTTGAATGCCCCCGAATAGATGATCAGAATGTTCTGAAATCGGTCCCAGCATCAGCATCCGCAAGTTTATTGTGATGGTGAACGACGATCAAATCAGTGGTAACAATGCTAAAAAATAATGCAAAACACCCCACCCCTGTCTAACGGGAGGAGGAAAGCGCTTCATTCGGAGGAAAGCGTGTCATTCAGGCCAATTCAGGCCATCTTGACCCGAGAACCCCCAACGTTTCCGTGCCTCAGTGTTGGCGACCCCCCCCCCCCCCCCACACGCGTGCCCCCCATGGATCAGTGGCGTTGATATTTTTCCTTACCCATTTCTTCCCTTGCTATGTGAATCCCGCCTGCAGCGCTCAGAGGCCGAGACCCCTGTGGCGCGAGGAATGTTATATCATCGACCTATGGTTTAGTTACTCTTTCCCCTCCGGGAACATACGACATGATGATCATCACGCATTCTGACACACACACCTTCCATTGCCCAGGTTATTTGGGGTGGTTATAAAAAGAATCCATTAGGCCCCTTTTACCAACCGAGAATTCTTGAATCTTGAACTTGAACTTGGATTTCGGGATTTTCTAGGAGTGACAGGAATGACAGGTGTGATGTAAGGGACATAATAAACTAATATGAGTCCATTTCAAATATGAGTTATTTTCCAGTGTGATTTGCTGGGTTTACATGTGATATGTAAAATATTATTTTTTCTAACCCTTCCTTCCACTCCTTCCAAGTGGGGTATTGCAAGCATGTCATTAAGGCAGAATATGTGTCACCAATGTGTGGTGTAGAAACTATGTGGTTTAACGAGAGTGGGAGAAACGACAGTTTTGTGAGTGAGTGCAGCATCCGAGGGGAGGCCTACATGTTCGCACTCACGAGGGTCACTGAATAAGCAATGACTGTGCTCAGTGACTCACACACGTAAGCGATCACTGAAGATATATTACCTGAATAAGCAATGACTGTGCTATCCAGGTATGAGCTCTTATGGAACATAAGGAAAGGGTAGCTAAAAGAACGTACCTCAGTGACTCATGCGCGTAAGCAATCACTGAGGGAAGGTAAGTATTTTGTCTACTCATATAAGTAGGAAACAGGTGCAGATTCTATAAGTCTGCAGACAAAGGGTATGCAAGAAATGGGACAATGATTGAGCCAATAGACATCCAGACTAGTTAATTAGTCTAGGTACTAATTGTTGTAAATAGCTAAATCCACTTAGGGTGGCCTAATGGTACAGGTATATGTATTGACTGAGGGGACAACTCACTTGTTCTCATGCGCTTGCGATCGAGCTCACTCACACTCGGGAATTTACAACATGTGGGTGCACATCTTTGTGCAAATTTTGTATGTGCAGCTCTGGTGAAAATGGGGCTGCAAGCACCCAGATGTTGAGCTCAAGTTAGACTGCTCAACTCCAAGTTTGACGCTGATACATCATGTGTAACCCCAAATATGTGAATATGCAAATGACAACTGTTGGACGTGCAGCCGCTAAGTGCCGCGCGAACGGACAACCCAGACCGTATGTGTAAATAATTCGAATTTAGTTATCATTCGTTTTCCCTCAGTCTTTTACACACAAGACTGAGGTCAGTACTACAATTTCTTTACACTCCTTTAAAGCTAATACTGTACATAGCTCTTATTCTATAGGTTAGCACACTAACCTGAATACAGTCTTTTACACACAAGACTGAGCCCTTATTCCATAGCTCCAACAGATTATGAGACCTGGTCATCCCTGACATCACGAACTCCCACCAGCTTCCAAATCGCGTAACGAAACACCATGAGCGCCCCCACAGCAACCGCAAACGTCGCGCCCTCGAGAGGCAGCCACGCTCCCACTGTAGGAGCCATGGGAAAAACTTACATGGGTGGCCAACACGGTTATGACGGACCACTCTTCGAAGGTGGCACAGTCGCGTACACACAATGGAAAGCTAATATAGAGGCACTGTTCAAAACAAACAGCCTGATAGAAATCATAAATGGGACATACTCAAAACCGGACCCCAGCAATGACCCGAGCGGCTTCACTGACTGGGAGCAGAAAGATCGCGAAGCACACGCCCACATTTTACTCACGTTAAAAGGGCACGCTCTCGACACTGCCCTAGGCATTGCTGGAGCCAAACATACTTGGGACACACTCGAAAAACATTTTGCAGGGAAGGGCGAGCAACGCGTCGCACATTTACTTATGGACCTATACCGGGTCACGTTCTCCAAAACTGAACCCATGGCTCCTCAAATAATCTGACAGTTGCATGCCGCCCGAGCCCTCAAAAAATTCGGATACCCCATCGATGAGAAAACCCTCATATGGATGCTAATTCTTGCGCTTCCGGAAAACATGGCCAAACTCAAGGCCACTCTTCACTCGACGCCGCCCAGCCTGCTTACAGCCAAGCATGTCATAGACCGCATCCTCCATGAGGAGCGTCGGATCCGACCGACCGGTGACGCGGCTACGACTCACATTGCAAAGGTGACCCAAATGAGAAAGAGCTGGGAAACGCAAAGCGAGAAAGGCACAACATCAAAGTGCACTCACTGCAGATGCAGGGGGCACAATACACATGAATGCTGGAAATTTCACGGAAAACCGCAGGACAAAGCAACAGTGGCAGTAGCAGCAATGACTGGCACAGGCGCGCACAACGCAGCGACGCCCACGCCTGCTGGGCCTGGCACAAGCGCGCGCAGCGCAGCGATGCCCACGCCCGCAGACCAGCCACCAGCCAGCGCCGCCATCGCATACGTCCCCACATCCGACAACAGCACTTCATTACTTCAGGCAATCAGAGATGAGCCAATCCGTGCGTCCACGACCCGAGAGCAACTCCGAGCCACCGATCTCAGAAACGGCTGGCTCCTCAACTCCGGAGCCTCAAGAATCATGACTCCCCACTCAAATTGGTTCACACATCTCACCCTGCTCGCATCGCCCATTCAAGTTGCCTTAGGCAACGATAGCGCAATAACCGCCACCAGAACTGGACAAGTGCTAGTCCAGATGCGTGCACGTGGCGTGTGGAGTACTGCGATACTCCACGACATCCTGCACGTACCGGACCTCAATGGAAACCTCTTATCGGTTTCTCACCTCACTCAACGTGGGGCGGAAGTGCGCTTCCAGGGGCAGACTTGCGGGATATACAATAAAGCAAACAAATTGATTTGTGAGGGAACATTACATGACAACTTATACATTATGGCCATCGAAATGCCAACACTCGAGTCGGCGCGCACAACAATGCCACACCAACCTCTCATGGAAGGTGGCCACAAAACCGAAGCCGCGCTTACCACATGCACGACGATCTTCCGGGCCTCCTCGGACACATGCTCCGAACAGGTTGCAACCCGGACAGACGATAAACCACAGGAACGCGCCGGCAGGCTGAAGCGCAAATCAGAAGCGCCCCAGCACCTCCAACCGCACACCACGCACGTTGAGCCCACAACCAGCCAATGCTTGAAGACCCTCCGATTAGATGGAGGGGGCGATCACACCGGGCGAGAAGCACAAACATCCCTAGCTGAAAGGGGATGCATGCATCAAATTAACACCCCGGGTACACCACAACACATCAAAGTCGCAAAACGCGCGACCCGGACACCTCTTAATAGGGTCTGGGCGACGCGTACAGACACAAAACCATCCACGCGCGCCTTGGACAACTTGACGCTCAAAGAGGCACGGAGCGGGGACAACCCTGACCCCTCTCGGCCGCATGTCCTCGGAACGTGCGCGTCTGCACACGCCCCAGAGAAGAGACCCACCATGCTGACCCGAAGGTCGCTGGTGCACACGTTCCCGGGCCACGCATATCACCAGCAGGCATACAAGCCTGCACATCTCCCCACCCCCCGCACCCTTCAACCCCGCGCCGTCATATCCAATGAAGGGGGCCCCACATCGCGTGTGATCCTCGAATTTGACAACGCAGTCGAAAGAGTCGAAAAAGGGGAAATGAGAGCGAAGTTGAGGGGGCGGCGAAAGCAGAACCAGCAGACAACGTGGAACAGCTGCCGCACACGAAGCTGCAAGGTGTCAGAGCAGAGGAGCCCTTGCCCGCTCAGCCTGAAACAGGCAGACAACGTGGAGCAGGCGCCGCATGCCGAACCACAGGGCGTCATAGTGGATGCGATTCCACCTGCTCAGCCTGAAACACCACAAAGTCAGCTCACAATTCACAAGGCAGAAGACTTGCCTGTGCAATCCGCCATGGGACCACCAAAGCGCATCACATGCGCGCTCACACCCGACCAAGGCGATGAAGCGGAGGAGCCGAATGAAGGAGAAGTGGAAAAGGCATCACATGCCGAACTGCAAGACACACAGCAACATGATAACAACGCACCCAAGGACCAAGATTCCTCACAATCTGAAATGTGCCCCAAATGCGCCACACGCGCACCCGTCCGCGACAAGGACGCTTGCCGTTCCACCATCCCACATGAGCACTGAATGAAACGTACCGAGCAAGGAAATGCGGCACACATAATGTTGCCAGCTAATCCCAAGTCCTACGCCAAGGCAACAGCCCATGCAGATTCTGCAGAGTGGGCAAAGGCGCGCAACAAGGAGAAACGCATTCCCAAAACCGTGCCACGCCCGCAGAACGGAGACGCAGCGGGGAAGCGAAGAGACCTTCCTAATAAAGAGGGGGTCAAACCACAAAAACCAAAAATGCAAGGCCCGTGTCATCACACAGGGACTCACCTAAGTCGAGGACAACAACCCCGACGAAATCATGCTGTCAGAATACAGGCACCACCTTGCACCCTGGCCCTCACCACAGAAAGGAGTCTAGCAGTCCATCAGATGGACAACAAGTCCACCCACCTAAATGGAGAACTGATGGATGAGACCTTCTTGAAAGTGTGCCCAGGGAATAACCACCAATGCACGCACGACCGCGTGACCCAGTACGCCTGAGGTACGAGCGACCACCGCCCGACCTTCCAGCGCGACCCTGGCATCCAGCCGATCTTGGTCGGACACGTCGACCCTAATTGGACCAGCAAAGCCCATTCTGGACTTCATCTTCATGTTGACAGGCAGAGCCATAAACTGGAGCCAAAAGAAGCAAGCCCCAGTTGCACCCTTGAGCACCGAGGCAGAGCACACTGCAGGCGCACGCGCCGCCGAAGAAGCCACCAGGCTGAGGCAACCACTCACTGGATTGGGCCAGAAGACCCATCTCCTCACAATCCCTCATGTTCATGTCGACAACCAGCCGACCATCGCCATTACCAGGAACCCTGAGTTCCACAACTGCACCAGAACACACCGAGGTGTGACACCATTATCTTGCAGCAGAATGTCGACTTGCAGGGGACCAATCTCGCCTACACTCCATCAGAAGAGCCAGTAGCCAATGTATTGAAAAAGGGTCCCAGCTGCGAGAAGCACAAAGGTCTTGCGATGGAAATGGGAGAGAACGCGCGCCACTCGGGCTGAGGGGGCATGTTGGACGTGCAGCCACTAAGTGCCGCGCGAACGGACAACCCGGACCGTACGTGTAAATAATTCGAATTTAGTCATCGTTCGTTTTCCCTCAGGCCCATGATACCAACCGAGAATTCTTGAACTTCGAACTTGAACTTGAATTTCGGGATTTTCCGGGAGTGACTGGTGTGACCAGTGTGATATAAGTGACATCGCATATATGATAAACTAATAGGTTTTTTTTTAATATGAGTTTTTATTCGCTTGTGATTTGCATATTCACTTGTGATTTGCATATTCGCGTATTCGCATATTTGTGTGTGATTGCACATGTGTAAGCCCTTTGTCAGTACCTTCTTTTCACCTTCACTTCGGCGTCACCCCACACTTTATTTTCCTGATCCTGATCATCACCTCCCATGCAGACCCGCTCGTCAAGAAGCTCTGATTCCTCTGCAGAAGAAACCCGAGCAGATATCAAGGCAAGATGGACAACTGAGGAGGAAGCCGAGTTCTTAAACTTCCTCTTGGAGCACAAGGACCAAATGACGTCCAACGCTATGTTCAAGGATCAAGTCTTCAATGAGGCGGCCAGTCAAATTAGGTCCCTTTGTAAGAAGGGTGGCTTCAAAACTCTGAGCTCGTGCAAGACGAAGTGGCAAAGGGTACGTGTTTCCTCTTTTGACTACACCTCAACACTGACACCGTTCAACTAGATGAAGACTGACTGGGACACCATTTCAGCAATCAAAAATAAGTCTGGCATGGCTTGGGATGATGTGACAGGAATGGACATATCAGCAGAAAATCAAAATCAGGCAGTGTATGATGAGCTGGTTGCAGTGCATCTGTAACTCCTGATTTATCGACAATATCTTACTTTAGTAGGACAAACCAGCGGTCAAGAAGTTCCACCACAAGGGCTGGCCACATTGCGAGGCCATGGAATCTCTTGTAGGAACAAAAACCAAAGGCAAACACGCATACCGGGCTTCGCAGCCAACGCCTCGTGCTGAGCATGCTCCATCCCAGCCAACACCTCATGCTGAGCATGCTCCATCCCAGCCACCTACTCCTGCTCACCTGACCCCCGATTTGTCTCAAGTTGGCGGCAGCAGGAGGGCATCGACTTCACCATCAAATACCTCATTCGACTTCATAACCAACAAGCATAAATCACCTCGCATTGACGATATCCTGATGACCAAAACATCTTCAGCTAAAAAACAGAGGGGTGACACCGTGGCGTCTGCTGTCATGGGTGTTACAGTGGTCATGAACAGAGTTGTTGATGTCTTTGACTCAACTGTCCATTCTCTTGGTTTCTCCCCGCCCATGCCTGAATTTGCACCTGCACCCGCACTCGCACCTGCACCCGCACCTGCACCTGCACCCGCACTTGCAGGTGATACTGTACCTGGATTTTTGGCACTTCCCGAGTATGCACGCCGGACACTGGCAGTCCAACACCTTGCCAGTGATATCAAGGATATCACAAATGGTTGTTGGTTGCCAACTGATGATATTGTCCCAGCATTATCCCTGTTTGCCAATTGCGGCATCGGAGAGGTGGATGGCTACCTCGCGCTCATATCCGTGGAGTCATCACGTGAGTTTGCACGTGGATACATATGTAATCTGGTGGAGAAAGTGAAGCGAACGTAAGCGATGATTTGTGTTGTTGTGTCATGTATGTGTATCCAAATAAATATTTCACACATTGTGAAATTACATGTGATGTGCCAAAAAAAAATTTCTGTCAAAAAGTTGCACGCTTTGTCCCCATTGTTGTCCCCTCCCTCGCTCAAGATGCCTGATAACCCTCATCAGCAATGGGTACAATGGCGACGCCAACGGCACCAACGGCTCTATGTCATGTTAAATATGTCAACTGTTCTCCTACTTTGCTGCCAAGCATTACTTGAGCTCCTTGAACCCCTCTATCGTCCTCCTATCCCATATCACACATCTTCATACACTGGGGCTAAGTGGGTTGAGGACCTACTCACTGGCCATCCAGAGCGCATTCGGACTGAGCTTGGGGTGCATAAAAAAGTATTTATCATCCTCCAGCGGATCCTCCAACGACTTGGTATCTCATCATCACGACACGTCCAAGTCGAAGAACAAATTGCTATCTTCCTTTATACAGCTGTCACAGGGCTGCCATTGACACATGTCGGAGAGCGTTTTCAGCGGTCACCCCGCACCATTTCAAAGTAAGTATCTCTCAGGTTTCTTTCAGATGTCGTCTGATGGATAGCTAGGTATTTTAAAAAATTCTAGGCGTTCTCTCGAGCCCTCCCTTCTACACCACATTTGTGCGCCTTCCCGATGCCAATTCACCCCCTCACCCCTTCATCCAAAGCAACCCCAAATTCTTTCCATTTCTCAAGGACGTGCTGGGTGCTATCGATGGTACACATATCGACTGTTTTGCCACTGCTGCAGAGCGTGATGCGGCAAGGAACCGCAAAGGAGGTCTCATGCAGAACTGCCTCGTGGGATGCTCATTCGACCTCCGCTTCACCTACCTGCTGACTGGTTGGGAGGGTTCCACTGCTGACGCGACACTTTTTCACGCAGCACATCATTCTGATCTTCGTGTCCCAAGGGGGAAGTATTATCTTGGTGATGCAGGTTTTGCCTCGTCAGATGTACTTCTCACCCCTTATCGAGGTGTGCAGTACCATCTAGCTGAATGGGGCCATGCTCGCACAAGGTGAGTCTTTGTTGTCTTACTTTCAAGTTGTCTTACTGATGTTTGTCCTAGGCCACGCACACCCAAGGAGCTGTTCAATTTGCGTCATGCCCAAGCTCGCAATGTCATTGAACGCATTTTTGGAATTCTCAAGCGGCGTTTCAAGATTCTCTCACAACCCCGCGAGTATGACATGGGAGTTCAAGCACACATCCCATGTGCGCTCGCAGCACTTCACAATCTTATTTGCGCATATGACTCTAGGGAGATTGGCACCTTTGACGACCAAGTGGCTGACCTCCAGATGGATGCACAAGAAGAGGAAGCGCTGGCTGGTGAACTTGGAACAGGCCCTGTGACGCAGCGTGAGAGGGAGCGAGCAAATATCAGGCGAGATAAAATTGCTGATGACATGTGGGAGCAGTATCAGAGAATTCAGAGGGACCACGCAGAACGTGTTATTGAATAGTATTTTTTTCAAAAAAAGATTTTCCATTTCCTCTTCAAAAATCTCTCGCTCCGTGTGCATGGATCCTGGGCCCTACAGTATGCCTCGGCAACATTCAGCGGACACAAGCGGACTGAGTCAGTTCCCAGTCACGGCTGCAATCACAATACGCGAATATGCAAATCACAAGCGAATAAAAACTCATATTAAAAAAAAACCTATTAGTTTATCATATATGCGATGTCACTTATATCACACTGGTCACACCAGTCACTCCCGGAAAATCCTGAAATTCAAGTTCAAGTTCGAAGTTCAAGAATTCTCGGTTGGTATCATGGGCCTCAGTCTTTTACACACAAGACTGAGGTCAGTACTACAATTTCTTTACACTCCTTTAAAGCTAATACTGTACATAGCTCTTATTCTATAGGTTAGCACACTAACCTGAATACAGTCTTTTACACACAAGACTGAGCCCTTATTCCATAGCTCCAACAACAACAGAAAAAAATGCATATTAATTTATTATATACATCATATCACTTACATCACTCCTGTCACTCCTGTCACTCCCAGAAAATCTTGAAATCCAAGTTCAAGTTCAAGATTCAAGAATTCTCGGTTGGTAAAAGGGGCCTTAATGTACTGTGATCACAGACATAAGTGACCTTTCTCCCCCCCCCTCCCTTAGGACTGATTCCATTGCAAAACTGTACCAGAGTTCCTTGTTCACTAGTGCAGTCGCAGCTCGATCAAGCGCTGGTTCTGCCATTTGACAATTTATCCCCTCTCCGCATATCATGTCTTCTTCAACATTGCCGCTGACGTCCTTCTCATCACCACCATCACCGACGGCGGGCGTGGTCGTCGGGATTGTTTCTGCAAAACAGCTGGCCTGGCAAGTTCCCGTTGTCGTACTAGGTACTCTATTACATCACTCGGCCGCTGTGCTTTCCTTTCTCCATCTTCTCACTCCCATCCCATCTCTCTTCACTTAACCAACAGTCATCGTCGCTATCATCGTCGGAATCATTCTGATTATCTGGAATGGCAGACGGGCAACATCGATCCGCCGCCGCTTGGTCACCACATCTATCGGACCCGAGCCGTCGCCCTTCCTGTTCCCTGGTAGGTCCCCCATACCGTTTTCCGACCTGCGCACGACGTACACTTCTTCACGACGCTCTTTCCAGCATCCCAAAACCACATGGAGACTGCCACTGCCCAGCGGGTCATCGACACACCTGAGCCTCCGCCGGTTCTTCCACGCTCGAGGCCACCAAGGCCCCGTAAGCCCCAGTTGGGTGTCTCGGCCCCTTCGATGCCACGCGACGTGATCACGTTCCCATCGAAGGTGTACCATCACTAATGGTAGCCGATCGACGCACGCGGCAATGCTGGGCGATCCTCAATATTGTCGATCTATCGATCAAGATCTCCCTGCTCGATTCCCGCTGCGGAAGAGAAGCAGCTGAGACCATCGGTCACTTCGGATTTAACACCATGTACATTTTTACAAGACAAGACGACGAGTTGGAGTTTGGTGCGATCTTCGTTCCTTGTGTTGAGTGTTGAGATTGAGGCGCTGGTTAACCCCTGTATCCCACATCCGGTTTTGGACAGTACAGTAAGGGAGCGGCGGCTCCGCATAGATGATAGGTGAATGGAGATTGCTCCCAGCATGCGAATCCGATGTTCGGACCTTGTCAAAGGAAGCGCCGCGGAGCTGGCGACGGTGAGGTCATTATGAAGAACGTTGAAGAAGTGCGAGTATATTATACGTGTGGGACCGCTAAAAAGCACATCAGTGGAAGTGGAAGGAAAGAAGAGGAGGCACGAGGGGCGCGTTAGTTCTCACACCACTTCCGTCCCGTAAGCATGATGTCTACGTGCCAGCAGTGTCAGCGCCTCCCGCATCACTCAGCTCACCCCCCCTCCCGGTCCTCATCCGTATCGCAGCTGCCGTCCTTGACTGCGAAATAGGACGCCGCAGCGAGTGCACGTTTGACGATCTTGTTTCACTTTGTCCCTGACTACGAGCTGAGGGCCAGCATGTCGTGAGTACAGAAATTAGCACCACAGATAGGGGCATGCACCGTACATGTGCGCCAGTGTGGGTGAGTGGCGCGGGCGCCTCGGGGATCGGAGCGCCGCATTGTAAATGGGCGTTGGGATTAGTGTCTACCGCGATATATCGCTGCTTCATGGCCCTGTGTCTACGTCTGCGTCTGGAGAAGGTCGACCCGGAGGACGCCGGACGAGCGCCGTGACATTGCCCTCTGCGGTCCGAGACGCGGAGAGCCACGGCGGCTCGCGCGGACCCGGATGACAACAGAGGGTGCTGGGCGTAAATCACACGTGGGTATATGCTTGCGCCACATGGACTGGGCCAGATTCCACACCCAAGTCACCGCTGAGCGCTGCGCACCAAAGCCTAGGCCACGCATGGAGCCTACTCCCCTGTGGGGCGTCGGGTGATGTAGAAAAGGAGACAGGCTCCACAACTGGGGGAGATGGAAGTTTCGGACCAAGGACGAATCGCTTCTCCAGGAAACATCTTCGCGCAGAGGAAGCTACGGCCAATCGAGCGATGAATGGGAGCGGTGGGGCGGGTGGGCAAACCTCTTTGGTGAGATTGTCGACCTCCGTTTCTTGGTGGCGGTGGAAACACTTGGTCTGCCATCGCCACTTTTTTCTTTCGCTCATGGCTTGCCTCAGTTTCAGACAGTTCGTACATGCATTCCGTGCCACCGTGAACCATGACGTTTCGCACGGATATGCTCCCCCGTGGGGGCGTTGAAGACATCAGGAATGAGTGGAACCTTCCTTTACCCGAACGGATTAGCCATTCTTGGAGGGCTTTGTGTGTAATGGGTTCTATCATGCCGGAAAGGGAAACATTGAGGAAAGGTGGATGCTCGCGAATGAAATGCAAATATGCGAATGGGGTTTCCGGTCTGAGGGACGGGAAACGTGACAAGTGATATGTCGTGCCCAACGTGGGACGTGGCGTTCTATGGGATCAGGCCGCGTGACGCAGGCGACGACTTGTCATGGCCAAGATCAGCCCCGGGCTGTCCACTCGCCAGTGGGACGAACCGGAATTCGGAAGGATGACTGATCGAGAATGCCACTGTTTCTAGGAGCTGCGGAGGGAGAAGATATGGTCATGCATACACCTAGCGCCATTGCTGCTAGCAGAAGGTGACAGGGATGCGTGCCGACAAGAGCAGGCGGCATCGGCATTGGCAAAGGGAACTGAAAAGGTGAGTACTGGAACGATTGGCCGGCTGACTCAGCCGGCTGGTCGCGCGTGGAGAGCGTATACAGTTCAGGGAGGGATGACGTTTCAGTCCACCGGAAACGGGTCCCTCGCCAACCCCGCGACTTCAACACGCCCATTGAGGGCTCGGCCTCCCGTGTAGATATCCTAATGTTTTCGTTCCATTGGCGTGGCTATAAGAAGAGTCTCCCAATGTGCTGCGATTACACAAACGAGGGCCCTCCCCCCCCCCCTTCCATTGGGCTGACTTCAGTTGGAGCTAGTTCCACCGCTTCCACCGCAAGGACTCTTGTCCGGCGCGTCCGCTATCATAGTGCCAACTCGACCACCCCATACTTCCCCGGATCGCAGTTCTCGCTCAACTTCTTCAGCACTCAGTTCGGTTTGAGTATCTACTCAACAAGTCATGTCGTCTTCCTCGACATTACCCTCCTCCGGTGCATCATCATCGCTCCTATCACCGACTCCGAGCATCGTTGAGGGGGTGAATCAGCTGGCGTGGCAAGCGCCCGTCTTCTTCATTGTCGTATTAGGTACGTGCACTTCGCCTTCCTCGGCCTCCCTTTCACCATTCTCGTC
This sequence comes from Russula earlei, assembly GCA_025769875.1. Classification (NCBI taxonomy): domain Eukaryota; kingdom Fungi; phylum Basidiomycota; class Agaricomycetes; order Russulales; family Russulaceae; genus Russula; species Russula earlei. Next base: position 7,062 of record JAGFNK010000600.1, on the reverse strand, counting down.
TCACTTATTTTTTTTACCCAACAGTAATCGTAGCCATCATCACGGGAACCATTCTACTTATATGGAATGACCATCGGGTACCATCAATTCGCCCGCGCCTAATCATGAGATTTATCGCATCCGAGTCGCCGTTCCTCCTTTTCCCGGGTACGGCCATTATCTCTTCGTCTGGCACAACCTGTTCTGACCTTGGATCTCTTGTATCTTTTCGTCGATAGCCTCGCCGTTCGTCAGAAGAATGCTGTGCTACTTCTCCACAACGCTCTGGCCTGCATTCCGGACCCTCATACAAGCAACTATCACACCCTCTGCGAGTCTGAGCAGCGCCACGCCGCGATCTCGGCCTGTCCTCCCGCTCTTCAGGCCGCCTGACTCCCACGCACCCGAGCTCGCTGTCCCGTGCCCTTTGATGCTACGTGACTCGTCCCCCGCCGTGTCGAACCTGTACTCGACCATCGAGTCTTCCGCCATTCCCACTGCGCGCCAATTTTACGCATTGCCATGCTCGAGCTCGAGGACAGCGCCATAGCGTTTGTTCCCGTCCACATTATGTCATTTCCATGGCGTATCCGAGACGCTGTGCTGTGGTGAGAGAGCTGTTCATGGAGAGCATCCATATATGGATTCTCCCATCTTATATATTCCAAGTAATGTTCCGACGTAGGCGCTGGGTAGACAGAAGATTAAATGTATGTACCACAATCAATCAACTTAGTTCCGGTGCGAGTTAGTTGGTACAAGTCCTCGCGCCTGAATCGCTTTTTTTCTCTCTTCTTTTGAGGGCTAGTACTGTATGCCGATGCATTCCCCTCGTATTGCGATTGATATCACCTAATTGACGCCCTGCTGAGTTGAAGCGGAGGTAAAGCCATCGCTTTGGATTATTCCACTTGGTTCCAAATCTGATGAACAACGGAAGGGCAGCGAAGCGTTGGGACGATGATGAAATGTAAAAAGTTTGGGTAAAATTCGGAGGCGGAGATCAAGCCCCGTGAGAGAATATCCCCTTGTGTTGCTCCATCACCCACCCAGCGTTCCAGAAACCTCGTACAGTGTTTCCCGGGCCCCAGTGCAGTTATGAGAAATCCAAGACCATCCGAGTCAGGGAATATATATCCCCGAGCGTGGTTGTGTCGTGAAGTTGCGAGACGTGCTCGTGGTTGCCATACTAGGTACTGTGTCAAATCCCTGCGCAATCCTCCGGCAATCCTCCAGCGCACCCTCACTTTTCCTATTGCTCGTCTTATTCACCGCATTCATCATCACCGGCACGATAGCCCCTTTCCCATGGCATATTCTGCGAAACCTTGCACCAGCGGACCGGGTCTTGCTGAAGCTGTCCTTCTGCGACGCAAGGGTTCGTCGCATGACCTGCTTAAGGCACGCCTGGTCCCACTCCCTCCAATAAGGGATTCCTCACTTATTGGCACTACTCGATTACGTGTGGAGCACATTCCTGTGATCACACGGCGAGGACAGTGGAAGGTTCTCGGAAACTGTTTGTGTTTTTGCGTGCTGGATGGAAGGGAAGTGCCAAACTCGAGGCCCGGAAGCGCCGTTGGCCCCTCATCGATCCCACGATCTCAATATACTGTATACCAAATCATGGCGTTTATTCTGCGAGCATGGCGGAAGGACAGTAATAATTTGAAAAAGTTTTACTCGCCGTCCTGTGCTACGCAGAATGCCACACGTGGATGCACGTTCAACCATTTTTTGTATTCCTATATCACGCTAACGTCGATCTTAGTACAATACAATAGCCTCTCAAGGTGCGAACCCGAGCTTTCTTCGAATCAATCCGAATCGCCATCGGTTTTCATCTACCGTTTTACGTGCCCGCCGCGTACCATGTCACACCCCGCAGCATCACTATCGGCACCTTCCTCATCATCACCCTCAGTGACTGCGAGTAAGGTCGTGGCGTGGCAAACACGCATCCATCGTTGTCGTACTGGATACTGTAAGGCGTCATTCCAACGCCGCGCTATCTTGCAGTCCCGCTCTTATCTCTTCACATACAGTCATGGCGGTTGTCATATCCTTCGTCTTTTTTTCTGGAATGACAATTGGAGGACGGTGATTCACCAGCGTCTATCCATATAATCCGTCGGAACCACCGAGTTGGCGTTCCTCAGCTCGCCTCCATTTCTTGGTCCGGCCGGCCTGCGGCATTTCTTAACTGCGTTCCTGCTCTCTCCCTGTGTTTATTTGTTTGTTTGCTCGCTCGCATGCTCGTCTGTCTGCGCTGCATACTTCCGCTGATAGTGTCGGCGATTATCCGAAACCCTTCTTCTCAAGACTCTTCCGACTATTCTGGAGTCTCGGACTGACCCCCGTTTCTCTGGGAAGCACCACGCCACGCCACGACCTGGCCCTCCCCCGGTTTTGTGCACTAGGGCCTCCAGGTTCTTCCGCCTTCCATTCCACAACACTGGAGCACTTTCCGCGTTCCATTTAAACCCGTATTCTGGCTGGAGTTGTCCAGTGTTCCCGCTTTGCTCCCTCTTCACGTCTTACCCTGCCCGGGTTCTGCACCATGACGGTTCCTCCTTTTTTTTTTGATGTATCCATCTACGCATTGCCCCGCCGTCACAGCATCTACGACCATGTTCGTATTCCTCGACCAGGTATACCAGGCGCCAGGATACGATACGACTATTTCGGTTGATCGTGAGGACGAAAATCACTCTACTTCAGCAAGCTGGTTCCAATGCGAGCCTGAAACCGACCATCGGGTTCGCTTTATCATCGTATTTTGTGCATGGCGAGCGACTGACTTTTGAGGCCCATCCCTCTGAAATCATGCGACGGCCACTCGTCGCTCGCTCACTCAGGTGCATGGGTAAAGTCAATCGAGTGGTATTTCGATCAAGATCATGTTCATGCTTGACCTGCTGCGGAATGGAAACAAAGTGGGCTGCCCAATCACTTCGTTACTAAGTCCACCCGGAGGAGGCACAGAAAGGGAAGTACAATATATCAAGGCCAGGATTTACGACAAAGACTGGGCGGTGTGCGTGTTGTTGGTGATTGTGGTGCGGACAGTGGTGAGGATGCTGGTCTTTGCATCCTCGTGCCTCATGTATGTTGCTATGAAGGGCAGGCCACAAGGGCATCCGCGCCCCAACAAATAATGAAAACACCGCCTCACGGCTGTTCCCCACTATCCTGCCACCAAGCACAGACTGATGTAATGCGCGTATCCTTTTACCGCGCGGGGTTGCCTCATATCGAGACTTTTGACTGATATAGTCTGAACAAACTAAATGTAAGATCATTGCGAAGAGCGATGATGAAAAAGAACGTCGATCAATCAAACGTGTGGAAACATTATAATACGGCGCTAAAAACCCAGAACGCCCCTGAGTAAAATGGAGATGACAGGACGCACGCACAGACCACTGATAGCCATGATAAGGTGTAGGTACGGTAAAAGCCTAGCCTCGACGCAGCCCACCATCTCCACCATCGCCTATCTCAGGTCCTCACTTGGTGTCCCTCCAGGTGTCCGCAGTGATGACGACTCCGGCATCAGCCTGCTCATTTCTCTCGGTCTGCATCCGTACCATTGCCACGACTATCCGCAACCCGCGACGTTCAACCGGAAGGGTGTTCCCTCAGTAGTCACACTCTTGATATCGATCAAGTGAGCCCTGACGGCACGGGGATGGATATAAAGAGGAGGGGAGCGACAGGGTCGAGGATGCCTCCAAGGGAGGAGACAAGAGCAAAAAATATGCGGAACTTCTGAACGGCAAGGTCGGACAGAGCCGTACCATGCGACGTGTCTCTCCAGAAGGACATCCACGCGCAGAGGAAACCATCAGTTTATCAAATATATATGACATGCGATCTCCGCTTCCCGGCGGCGCTCCTCTTACTCATTGCAATGGGAGAATATTAACGGAGAACGTCTTCGACAACGACTGAACTTGAAGACATGTTGTGGGTCAAAAGTGGTGACAGATGGAGACTGCAGAGGGTGGTCTTTTAAAGCGGGAAGCACAGGGGGTGTGCAAATCAATGCCGGTGGGGTGGATAAGTGCAGTCGATGAGCCCAGTTGCCCGTTGTCCTGGCAGGAAAAGTTGTAAAGGGGCTAAATGTGAGCCAAGTGAGCAACTATGAGAGGCCAGGGCGTTGAAGCGCGAAAAGAGTGAATAAAGGGAAGGGATGTGCGTCGTGCGCCCAATCGGCAGGCATGGGACATGCATGGGACACTGTGGGAAAGCTGCATGAGAATTAATTTTTTACATGTCCTGCCTGTCCTCGGCTGCGCCACGCGCCCTGAGCGCCACATCCCCTCTGAACCTGCTTCCGAGGACCGAGGCAGGTTCTGGTAGACACACTTGTCCTACTACGTACGAGCGAATTGCCTGGGGAGGTTATAAGAAGGACCCATCAATGTGCTGCGATTACCGTACAGACACCAGCGCCCTTTCCCCCCCTCCCTTAAATTGCAATATTGTACCGGAGTTCCTTGTTCACTGGTGCAGTCGCGACTCGATCTAGCACTGGTTCTGCAAGCCTTGCCATTTGATAATTTACCTCTCCGCATGTCTCCTTCGACATTGCCGCTGACGTCCTTCTCATCATCACCATCACCGACGGCGAGCGTGGTTGTCGGGATTGTTTCTACAAAACAGCTGGCCTGGCAAGTTCCAGTCGTCGCCTTAGGTACTGTCTTACGTCACTCAGCCATCATGTGTCTTCCCTTCGCCCCTCCTTATCCCTCCAACAGTCATCGTCGCTATAATCGTCGGAATCACTCTGATTATCTGGAATGGCAAACGGGCAACATCGATCCGCCGCCGCTTGATCGGACCCGAGCCGTCGCTCTTCCTGTCCCCTGGTAGGTCCCCCATATCGTTTTCCGACCTGCGCACGACGTACACTTCTTCACGACGCTCTTTTCCAGCATCCCAAAACCACATGGAGACTGCCACTGCCCAGCGGGGCATCGACACACCTGAGCCTCCTCCGGTTCTTCCAAGCGCACGCTCGAGGCCACCAAGGCCCCACAAACCCCAGTTGGGCGTCTCGGGCCCTTCGATGCCACGCGACGTGATCACGTGCCCATTGAAGGTGTACCATCACTAACGCGGCAATGCTGGGCGATCCTCCATATTGTCGATCTATCGATCAAGATCTCCCTGCTCGATTCCCGCCGCGAAGAGAAGCAGATGAGACCATCGGCCACTTCGGATTTAACACCACGTCCATTCCTTACAAGACAAGACGATGAGTTGGAGTTTGGTGCGATCTTGGTTCCTCGTGTTGAGTGCTGAGATGGAGGCGCTGGTTAATCCCTGTGCTTCACCGGACAGTATAGTAAGGGAGCTGCGGCTCGGCATAGATGATAGATGAATGGAATGGAGATCGCTCCCAGTATGCGAATCCGATGCTCAGACCTTGTCAAAGGAAGGCCCGTGGAGCAGGCGACGGTGAGACCATGATAAAGAAGTGTGACGAGTATATTATACGTGTGGGACCGCTAAAAAGCACATCAGTGGAAAGGAGAGAAGAGGAGGCACCAGGGCGCGTTGAGTTCTCACACCCACCCACCAGCCTTTCCATCCCCGTAAGCATAGTGTCCACGTGCCAGCAGTGTCAGCGCCTCCCGCATCACTACGCTCACCCCCCCTCCCGGTCCTCATCCGTATCGCAGCTGCCATCCTTGACCGCGACATAGGACGCTGCAGCGAGTGCGCGTTTGACGATCTTGTTTCACTTTCTCCCTGACTACTAGTTGAGGGCCAACATGTCGTGAGTACAGAAATCAGCACCACAAATAGGGGCATGCACCGTACCATGTGCGCCAGTGTGGGTGAGTGGCGCACGCGCCTTGGGGATCGGAGCGCTTCATTGTAATTGGGCGTTGGGATTAGTGTGTCCGTGCTACCTCGCTGCTTCACGGCCCTGTGTCTACGTCTTGCGTCTGGGGAAGGTCGACTCGGAGGACGCCGGACGAGCGCCCGTACGCGATGGTGGTGTAGATGGCGCCGAGGCATGGCATTCGCGCGAAGTAGACAAGGGCCACGCGCTTCAGTGAAGATGTCGGTGTCACGGCCAGGGCCCATGACGTTGCCCTCTGCGGTCCAGCATCGTGGAGAGCCACGGCGGCTCGCGCGGACCCGGATGACCAACAGAGGGTGCTGGGCGTTAATCACCCGTGGGTTATATGCTTGCGCCGCATGGACTGGGCCAGATTCCAAACCTAAGTCACCGCTGAGCGCTGCGCACTGAGCCTGCGCCCTGTGGGGCGTCGGATGGCGTTGAGGAGGTTACAGGCTCCACAATTTGGGGGAGGTGGAGATGTTGAACTAAGGCCGAATCGGTTCTCCACACAACTGAACGTCAGGCGATCGTCGTTGTCGTTGTCGTGGCCGTGGCCGTGTCATCGTCATCGTAGTGACCGTTTTATTGCTGTCACCATTTCCCGTTTCCATGTCCTCGTCGTCGTAGTCATTAGGGAAGGGGCACACGAGGGGCATGGTTAGCGAGGACAGGAAGCGAACGGTCACGTGTTAATGATAAACAGGGACAGGGAGTGATCGTCGTCGTCGTCGTCGCCGTTTTTTCAAGTATCAGCCAATCGATTAATGAATGGAGCGGGTGGGAAAACCTCTTTGGCAGGGGAGATGGCCGACTTCCGTTTCTCGGTGCGGTGGCAACACGTCCTCTTTTTTTTTTTTCGCTTTTGACTGACCATGGCAGGCCTCAGCGTCAAGCTCTTCCAGACAGTTCGTCGCAAGCATTCCGTGACACCGTGAACCGTGACGTTTCACACGGATATGCTCCCCCGTTGGGGCATTGAAGCCATCAGGTATAAGGGGAACCGTACTTTACGCGGCCCGAACGGGTTAGCGATTCTTGGCGGCGTTATGTCCTCTATGGGTTCTATCGTGTCGAAAAGGGAAAGATTGAGAAGAGGTGCGGATGGCCGGTCTGAGGGACGAGTTCCCAATGTGGAACGTGGCGTTCTATGCGGCCGCGTCATGCAAGTAAAACATGCCCAGCCCGGCGAGATCGAAGCGTGCCAATTTGCCAGTTCGACGAAT
>JAGFNK010000599.1:0-31144 GCA_025769875.1 Russula earlei | reverse complement strand
GTCCCAAGCTTAGCTTTGTCCCATTTCCTGTCGCATCCCTTGCCCTGTACTCTCTCTCTAATCACAACTTGCTTGTGCTGGCCTACACTCTGCTTGACCTAAGCACACCTCAAGGAACCCTTGTGTTCCTCTTCCTCCTCTGCCTCTCTCTCATCGTCCTCCTCTTCTGTGAAACCAGGAGATTGACTCTGTCTGTGGACTGAGTCATTGTCTGACTCAGCCTTGAGACGCTAAACCTTTGATCCGGTCTCTTTGAGCCGGCCCCCATTGAACCCTTGAACCAAGTCACAGGGACTTGGCCCCACTGAACCTTGAGCTAACGCTCTTACGGCCACGATGCCATAACACTATTGACGACTAAATCAGTGGACCAGACAAGACAATGAACCTTTACCACATCTGGAACAAGAGGTGGAAAGACTTCAAGGAAAGAAGGTGTTCTCCAAGTATGATATACAATGGGGATACAATAATGTGTGACTGGCAGAAGGAGATCACTGGAAAGCAGCCTTCAAGACACTATATGGAACCGACCTGCCCAAAGTCATGTATTTCGGGCTCAAGAATGTGCCAGCCTTCTTTACTAGGCTGATGAGAAGAGACTTCAGTGACTGGCTGGACTGATGGGCAGAATACACTGTCAACTATCTGGATGACTTTGGAATTGCCACAGGGGACAGTCCCGAACAACTAGAAATCCATGAGCAATGTATCAGCGAACTACTCATACTGATGCAGAAGAAGTCATACTTCCTGAATCCCAAGAAGTGCCAGTTCATGGTGTGGAAACTAACCATGCTGGGGTGGGACATAGACAAAGGGAAGATGAAGATTGAGGCCTCCAAGGTCCGAGGAATCACGGACTGGCCTAGGGAAATCAAGGATGTACATGAAGTACGCAAAGTCATGGGAGTCCTCAGTTATAATAGGGCTTTCATTCGAGGGTTCAGTCAGATTGCTCAACCCATTATTGCCTTGACAAAGAAAGGGGTGCCATTTGAATTGACCCAAGAATGCAAAGATGCTCTGGAATGACTTATCCAGATAGTATCTTCCAACCCCATCCTGCTCCATCCTGACAAGAAGCGACCCTTTGAACTGGAAGTAGATGTGTCCAATTATGCTATTGGAGCAGTACTATTCCAGAAGGACGAACAAGGAGAGAGGAGGCCAATAGGTTACTTCTCTGCAGCCTTGAAACAAGCAGAAAAGAACTATGACATATGGGACAAAGAGTTCTTAGCCATGGTGCGAGCCTTGAAGCACTGGAGACACCTGCTCATGGGAGCAAAGCATAAGGTGGTGGTCTATACAGACCATGCAAATCTGTTGCATTACCGACACCCTCAGCAAATAAACGGTTGAGTAGAAAGATACATTACCTTCTTGGTGGACTTCGACTTAGAACTGAAACACCAGGCAGGGGCAAGAAATAAAGCAGATGCCCTGTCTAGGAGACCAGACCTTGATGATGGACAAGCGGATAAAGAAGAAGTGGTCGCGCTACCTGACCACCTTTTTATTCGAGTAATACATACTACTGCATTGGAAGAACAGATAAAGAACCAACAAGGGGAAGAAAGACACCGATTAAAGTTACTTGATTGGGTACAGAGACACTGACTGGAGAAGCGACATAGCTTATGGTGGAAGAATGAAGCCTTGGTGGTTACAGGTGACGAAGGGACACACAGGACATTACTGGAACAGTATCATGACAGTCCCACAGCAGGACACCCAAGGAAGGCTAAAAGATTACTGGGAATGATGCAATACTACTGGTGGCCCACCATGAGATGCTTTGTCGACCGATATGTGGAAGGATGCGCAATTTGCCAAAGTAACAAGTCAAACACTCATCTAAGTTGACCTCCCCTGTATCCCATACCACCAGAAGAAGGGGCTACTCCCTTCTCGACTGTCAGCATGGACTTTGTGGTCAAATTGTCAAAGTCAAAAGGATATGACAGTATATTGACTGTCACCGACCATGATTGTACTAAGGGCGTCATCCTGCTTCCTTGCAAGGAAGAGATGGACGCAGAAGAGCTAGCAAAGCTCTACAAGGACAGAATATTCCCCTTTGTGGGAGTACCAAGCAAGATCATATCTGATCAAGACAAACTAATAAGTTCCAAGTTCATTAGGGAACTTTGCGACCAGCTGCATATCAAACCAAATATCAGCACCGCCTACCATCCCCAGACAGATGGACAATCAGAAAGAACAAATCAAATGATGGAAACATTGCTCAGGATCTTTTGCAACCACCAACAAGATGATTGGGTGGACTGGCTGCCTCTGGTGCAATACACGATGAATTCTAACATTTCAGAGACAACCAAGCAGTCCCCTTTCTTCTTATGGATGGGCTTTACGCCCAAGGCACACCAGCCAAATCGGGGAAGCAAGATACCAAGAATAGACAATTGGAAAGTCCAAATCCAGGAAGTGAGATCACAGGCACAAGAAGCAATGAAGATCGCTTCCCAAATGTGGAAGTGAAGAAGTGTCAAGACTCACTGTTGAACTATCCAGTTCAAGAGCGAGGGATAAACTCCAAGACGAGTCGATAGACGTCCAAGACCGCGTGGGCAAGGAGAAGAGTCCAGAGTAGTAACAAGTACCAGAGAGGTATTGTTACTGTGAGAGTAGAGCAGTCACGCAGAGAAGAGGCCAGGATAGTCACAAGGGGACGGTCCTTAAAGGAGTATCCCAGGGATGGAGAGTGCCATAAACAAATGGACAGTCTGAGGACTGTCCGCTACTTTATTGAGCGCTTATATACTACAAGAGAACTGCTAAATAGGGAACCAGTCATAACCTTGTTATCAAGCACAATAGAGTGATGAGTAAGAAGTCGGAGGACGCTTACTGAGCATGCTCGGTCATGCTCCGTAAGCTGCTGAGTAAGAAGACTCTTCTTGATGAGTAAGAGCTTCCATTGTCCACGTGTTTACTGCTTTAGTGCACGTGTAAGCACCTGATTCATTTCTTGTTAGTTAGTTTAGGGCTGGTCATTTGAGGACTTGTAGTTTGGTTAGGGAATAGTGTCATCTTATAAGGCCCTTATATAGTTCTATTAGGGTCCTTAGAGTCAACCCTAATACTTCTATTAAGGTCCTTAGTATTGCCTTATAGTCGTTCTATAGTTATTAGAGTTGGTCTAATAACGCGTTGTAGGGCCTTTGATACTAGGTTAGTGCCTATTGTAGAGCTCCTAGGGTCGTTCCAAAGGGTCCTTAGGAAGGCCCTAATACTGTCTTTTGTTGCTAGAAGGGTTGCCTTTAAGTGGGGCTTGCTGTATGTCGATTGTGCTGAGAATCGCTCGCGCAACAATGCGCGCGCGATATTGTGGACACCTCTACTCACCCCTTTTGCTCGTGTGAACAGGGTGACACCATAGAGACCAGGTTTCCTCCTATAAGGAAGGGTCCTTCAAGGGCCCTCTCCGGAGAATGGTTCATGACAAGAAGCAGTTTCCAACCTTATCAGAAAGGAGAAAGGGTATGGCTCAACAGCACCAACCTAAAAACAACACACCCTACAGTGAAACTATGCCCAAAACAATATGGGCCCTTTGAAATCACAGAGGTGATCAGCCCGGTGACATACAGATTGGATCTCCCTAGCCATTGGAGGATCCATAACGCATTTCATGCATCCTTATTGACACCTTACAAGGAGACAGAGGAGCATGGGGCCAACTACACCAATCCAGAAGAGGAATTGGTGGAAGGAGAAGAAGAATATGAAGTAGCAACAATTTTAGGTTCGAGACGAACTGGAAGGAGGAAACAACTGGAGTATCAAGTCTGGTGGGAAGGATACTCTGAAGCCCATGACTCTTGGGAACCAGTAGAGAACATCAAAGCGACTAGACTAATAGAGGAATACCACAGAAAGAACCCTGCTGCCATATGGGTTATAAAGGTCCAGCAAAGATGCCCTCTACTTCCTCACCCCCATATTGTCGCTCACAAATGTCCCAAACTCCCACTAATGAAATTGTTCCCCAATCCAACCTCTCTGGTGCAGAGGGGCCACTTGAAATCACTACTCCTGATGCTTCCCTCCTTGCCTTCTTCCAAGGAATGGATGAACATAGCACTGGAGAAGGAGAAGCAGACATGCGTCCCCTCGAATTTGGACCCCCTGCTGACCAAGTGGACGTTCAGCCGGGGACTGGGATGTAATGTCCCCTACCAGCACTCTTGACCAGGTCGCCCACCCTGGAGAGCCTTGGGTACGATGGGACGCTAACAGACACCATACAGGGATTGACATCCCTGATGGTATGACTTGGGGCAACAAACCAGCCAGGTATGTGGCCTATGATGTTGCCTTGGGAGAGCCAAGAGTAAGGGGGAAGAACGGAGAAGGCCATGCAGACTATGGCAAGATCCTCCAGGCCACCCCTTGTTACAACCTCTATAACTATGGCCAAGATGAACATGATTTAGACTGCTTTGACACAGAGAGGCAGTTTGAAGGGAGCTGGAGACAGACCCTCTACCTGCTAGGCGACTATGGGCTGCAGGCAGAGCTCTACTGCTTAGACCACCTCTACACCCAACAAGAAATGTTGGAAGCTAACTATAAGGTGCTCAAAGAAGAGGAGAAGCAGCTGTGCTACAAGCTTGGCAATTACCTAGCCGAGAAGCGAGGAGTAGAGAGAGGCAGGGCTGAAGCCAAGGAGAGAATGGTGGCAGCCAAAGTACACTCACGTTGCTGGGAGTTCATTGAAGCAGGCTGTAGCCAGGGAGAAACCCCTCCAGGTGTCTGGGCTGAAGAACTCCTCACCAACTACAGGGCTGGGCAGCCCATTCCACCTCTACCCATCTTTGTCCCTCAGCTGCCTTTGGCAGACATTGCTCAGGGGTATGCTACCCCTACCCCAGAACCAGTACCAGCCAGCCCCACACCTACAACAGTGCAAGGGTATTCAGAGGAGGAGGTTGACATCCTCCAAACCATGTCCGGTATGCACCTTTGAGGAGGAGCAGGATTGGAAGCATCACCAATCCCTTCCCCCCAGAGCTCCATCTATTACCATTCCTATAGCAGCAGTGGAGAAGCATCTACTGCGACGGCTGATTTTATTCCAGAGCCGCAGCAACTGAACATGATAGAAGGGAGGAGGAAGAGGAACCGATGCAAGTACTGTGGCAAGGTAGGACATTTTAACAAGTACTGTCCGCTGCCCCACCAGTATTGCCATGACCAGCTGGCAGCAGACACTGTCTCATATTGCCTAGTGCCTCCCTATCATTGCTCCTATGCACCCATCAGATTGTGCCCTTTCCACTGAGGATGGGAACTGGCACACCCAAGCAGGAAGAGGAAGTCTGACCAGGAGAGGGAGGACACTGCTAACCCACGCATCCTGCAGGTAGTGAAAGGAGAAGGGTCCAGGACCTTTCAAGAACTTTTTACTATGACTCCTCTCCGCTCCGACACACCTCCAGTCAGGAGGTTACCTAGGGACTCTGACAGACTCCCACATATCATGTCTCCCTTCAGCCATCGCTGAGGAGTCAGAGGCAATAGTGGCCTCAGCATTGGCTGCCTATGAGGCAGCAGAAGAAGGCCGATACACCTTCACCGCATCACCTCCTCCTCTTGATGATGATGGCATTGACCCCACCACTCAATTTTAGAATCGTTGGTGTGTGGGACCACCAATCTGAAGGAGGGGTAATGTTACTGAGTGGTTTGGGATCTGGAAGATGCCGGAACACCTGAACTATGGACTGCACCGTTCGCATCATGCGTGCATCAGATCTTGATCATTTATGTTTGTTGATATCGCGTTGGGAACACGTTGATCGTATCTTTCTGAAGATGTATTGAAGAAGCAATGAGTAGCATTGCTTCTGTTCCAGATGTTCCTGTACTGCCACGTACGTCGCTTCCTTGATTAGGAAAGTACTTATGACACCAAGATTGCTACTAGGGAAGCACTTAATGCTTCCAGCACTGAGATCATTTACCTAGAAGCAACCTTGCTTCTATGAGCCACTTCTTGCTTCTATAGCACCAACCAGTACTACAGTAGCATGAACCTCAAGCATATCTGCATTGGTAGGACATGTTCATAGATGCAATTATTGATCTTATTTAAGGCACTTTGGAGCCTTAACAACTAAGTCGAGCTTAGGGCTCAACTGCTACAGACTGGGGGCTTTATATAGCCCTACAGGGTAAGGTTTGTGCTACTGTAGTACTGGTCGGTGCTATAGAAGCAAAAGGTGGTTCATAGAAGCAAGGTTGCTTCTATGTAAATGATCTCAGTGCTGGAAGCATTAAGTGCTTCCCTAGTAGCAATCTTGGTGTCATAAGTACTTTCCTAATCAAGGAAGCGACGTACATGGCAGTACAGGAACATCTGGAACAGAAGCAATGCTACTCATTGCTTCTTCAATACTTCTTCAGAAAGATACAATCAACGCATTCCGAACACGATATCAACGAACATAAACAATCAAGATCTGATGCATGCATGATGCAAATGGTGCAGTCCATAGTTCAGGTGTTCCGGCATCTTCCGGACCCCAAACCACTCGGTAACACTACAGTGGACATCGACTGAGCTGCTTGCAGGCCCATGGCTCTGGCACAACCTGATCACGCTCATGCCATACAATGCCAAGCTCACCTGCATGGATCCCACCTCTCTGCAAGGCGGCAGCACTGCCAGAGCACAAAGTTCTGGTGAGGGCACTGCTGCCACGGCCCATGTGGGCGAGGGTGTGGGAATGGGAGTGAGAGTCACTTTGAGTGTGGGCAATGGTAGGCAGATGATGCCAATGGCAATAATGGCGGCGACAATGATGGAGATGGCAGTGAGGCATGTGTTGGTGGCCATGATGCACTGAGCATGCAGGCTGTTCTTTTGGCCAAAACAGCCATCAGGGGTGGCATGGACCTGACAACACCTGCCTCCACAGGCAAGGTTGCAATTGCATATGACATGCATTTCAACCTTGTGTGGGAATGTAATATTTATGGATGTAATTCACTTCCTGCTAAATAAATATAAGATTTGCATAAATCTTTGTTAGTGTTGTCTGGATCCCTGTTAACTGGGCTGGGCTCCATGCGATGTGGAACTCGGGCTCAAGGGCATAAACAGGCGCTTGCCTGTTGGTGCTGCGGAAATCAATCCTCTGCCTCCAACCACCATCCTCTGCCCCTACTGAACAGTCCAGTTTCTCTATAAAGTGAGTCCCTCACTTTCTAGACAGCTGGATATTTTTTCAAATATGTTTTTCAGCCACTCACAACCCTTAAACTTCCACCCTTTTCAACAATCAACAAGGTATGTCTGCTACATTTTAATTAATGCAGTGTTGATAGTCCTGTTTCATTTATTATCCCCCATGTCTGGCACTCCTCCCACCTCTCCTCAATGATCTCAGGCTGCAGCACATCAAGCTAAGCATGCCAGTTGCCCTTTGGGCAGTCCTGAACAGCATAGGACACCTGCTGGCTCCTCAACTGCCAGACAACCTGTTCAATTTCAAGGACAAGTCTATCATCACTTATCAGCTAATTTGGCTGCTCAAGTGGCTGCCCTTCAACCAATGCCTGCTCCTCCACAACTCCTGTTAGATGAGTTGCCTGTGCTATAGTGAATGGCTCCTCTTTCATAGGATAATATCAAATGTTCTGTTGCTTCTCATGCCAAGGCTAATAATTGAAGGGTGTTGTTGAGATTATCATTGATTTGGTGTGTTACCACTACCCTGGGACATTGTGATGTAATCACAGCTCAGACGCGTTGATGCATCGGTTACATGGACCGGGCATCATCGGCTTAGCTCAGGTGCATGACGCATCAGATCACATGGTCCGGCTCAGCTCATATGCTGAGATCTGCGCTACTTACAATGATAAGTTAATTGATGACAATCAGTAGCTACTAACGACTGATCCTTGTATGATCTTTGTTTCTTATTGATGGTAGCTACCTGCAGTGTACTTAGAGACGCTCTGGAGTACTTAAGAGCATCGTATTTCGATAGATCACTTAGTCTTGTCTTACACAATACTGAAGTGAGTACTTACTGTTTCCTATCTTATCTCTCACATCTAATCACGCGTTGTAGATATCTTTTGATAGGTATTACTGAATTATAGTCTTGTCTTACACAATACTGAAATATCTTTTGATAGATCTTAAGGATCTTATCGTTGTTATCATAACCTGCGCCCATCTGCTTCAACAGGTGTTCAAGACAATTTTAGTACTGCTATAAAGGTGATTTGATGAGGGGAAGGGACACAGAATGTAGAGTGAAATTTTAATAATGTAAGTGTAAAAGGACATGAATATGGATTGTTCTGCTAGATGACATGAAGATTATAAAGAATTCCACATTCACTCAAAAAGGGATTACACCCAGTAATGAGTGAGGCATTAGGGCTATTTAGAAAGAGAATTTTGAATCCAAACTTTGAAACTCAAGGATTTTTCAGAGATGACCAATATAACATGGAAATGAAATGGGCCTTATAAGTGAACAGGATTACACATGGTGTAATTTGTGAAATTATGATATACCTCCTCTCCCTTTGAGCAAAAAAGGATTACACAAGAAGAGAATGCTCAAACCACACCACTGAAGGCACACCTTTTGGGTGTAGCCCCAGCAAGGGTTTAAGCAAAGATGGTTTATTGCTGTTTTCAGCGCACTTGGCGGAGCTTGAATTCCACCCAAATCGGCGCAGAAACCCCCTCAAACATGCGGGATGAATATCTCCCTCAAAACAGCTTCAATTCATATGAAATTTATTGTCCCTGAATCGCATGAATGAGGGCTAGGCAGCCCCATTGTTTTCATGAGATTTGAGTGAGAATTGGTGGAGCTGGACTCAAGCCACCTCCACATGTGTATTAGATGAATTACAACTCAAAATCATGGTCTATATCTATTATTTTTCCCTCATGTTGTACCCATGGGCTGTCTTGAGGCAGCCCCATAGTGTTTTTGACTCAAGTGTTGTGGTGTGCAACGTTGTTTCCAGTGCAATTGGAGTCGTGGCAAGCCACTCATCACCCCTCTCACCTCTCGATTCTGACCATCCTTGTTGTTTTTCACAGACAGAGAGGAGTGGGTTGCAAAGAGCAGTCCTATTCTGAACTCTTTCTACTACAGAGTAGCTAGGGTGTTTTTATATACAGGAGAGAGGTACTAGAGATGAAAGGCATGAAAGTGAATCAAGACTGGTTGAGACGGTGTAGCGAGTCCGGGGACGCGTGAGTGAGATCGTAAGGCTGACTGGTCCAAGGTAATAGGAGAGGAGAGAGGGGAGGGGAGCAGTCCCAGCTGGAATGCTGAGCGCAGACGTGGACACGAAGATTGCGTGGCAGTGGTGTTGTCTTGTGGCGGTGGCGGCGTGGTCGTCTCCATTGCAGGTGGTGGCAGCAGGCGTGGACGAGGAGCGAAGGCGTAGGCGGTGAGCGTGAGTTCGTAGATAGAGACGTAGGTGGCGAGGACTCGAGAAAGAGGATGCATGGGGCAGCTTGCGTGGGGGTGGGATCTGTCATCTTGCAGCGGCGGTGGTGGGGTCGTCTCCACTGCAGGTGTCGGCAGCAGACATGGGCGAGAGCACGCGAACGGATGGGGAGGCGATGTGGGAGGCAGCGTGGGGTGTGCTGTTGGCGTCGGCGACTGCTTCTCCTGCGGCGGCGGCGTGGCGGCGGCTTCTGCTCCTGTTGTGGCGTGTCGTGGCTAAGTTCGTGGCCGAGGCCTTCTTGGTCTTCTGGGGTGGTGCTGGTGGCGAGGGGTTGCGGCAGTGCGGCGGTGCTGGTGTCGCGCGAAACTACTAAAGCGGCGGCTGAGACTGAGAAGACTGAGGCTGAGATTGAGAAGACTGAGGCTGAGACTGAGAAGGTGGCGGCGGACTGAGCTGGTGTGACGGTGGAGGCGGATGGGGCGGAGGCGATGACTGAGGGGGACGCAGGGGCGATGGCGGCTGTGGCTGACAAGGGCGTGGCGGCGGTGGCTTGTGAGACGGTGGTGGAGGCGGCGGCGTGTGGCGCTAAGACGTCGGTGGCTGAGGCTGAGGCTACGGCGGCGGCTGACGAGACTAAGGCGGCTGGCAAGGCTAAGAGCGCGGTGGCGGCGGTTGACTGATCTGAAGCTGGGGCGACGGAGACGGCTGGCAAAACTAGGGGCGCGGTGGCGGCAGCTGAGACTGAGAAGGCTGAGGCTGAGGGCAGGGTGGAGACAGTGGTGGCTGGCGATGCTGGTGCTATGACGGACTGGGCTGAACTGACGAGTACGGGCGAGGCTAAAACGGAGACTGATGCGAAGTCGGCGGCTGGCACGACTGAGGCCACTGTGGCAACAGACGAGGCGACAGATGAGACTGAGGGCGACGAGACGACTGAGGGCGCGGGAGCGGATGAGACGAAGGCGGGGGTGGCAGACGAGGCTGCGAGGGCTGAAGTGGCGGGCGGCGCTAAAACGTCTGTGGGCGAGGTTGAGATGGTGGTTGTGCATGGAGCTGAGACAGTGGCCATAGCAGGCGACACTGAGGGCGCGGGAGCTGGTTGGGCAAAGACGGGGACAGCGGCAATAGGCGATGTCATGGCTGAGGCTACGGCGGCGGGGACAGACGACGTGGTGATGATGGCGAATGCGGGCAATGCTGGGACAGCGAGGGCAGGTGGAGCCGAGGCGATGATGGCTGGCGAGTCGAGGATGGCGGCGGTGAACGAGGTGACGGGAACGGCGGACAAGGTGGGAACCGCAGGGACGATGGGCAAGGCAGGCGAGGCGGAGGCGATGGTGCATGATGTAGGGACGGAGGCTGGAGCGGGCATGGGCGCAGGGTATGTGTATGGTCAGAATGGAGAGGTAAGAGGGGCAATGAGTGGCTGGCCGTCACTCCGATCACACTGAAAACAATGTTGCACACCACAACACTTGAGTCAAAAACACTATGGGGCTGCCTCAAGACAGCCCATGGGTACAACATAATGGATATAGACCATGATTTTGAGTTGTAATTCATCTAATACACATGTGGAGGTGGCTTGAGTCCAGCTCCACCAGTTCTCACTCAAATCTCATGAAAACAATGGGGCTGCCTAGCCCTCATTCAGGTGATTCAGGGACAATAAATTTCATATGAATTGAAGCTGTTTTGAGGGAGATATTCATCCCGCATGTTTGAGGGGGTTTCTGCGCCGATTTGGGTGGAATTCAAGCTCCGCCAAGTGCGCTGAAAACAGCAATAATCAAAGAACAATAACAACAAACTAAAAGAAAACCTATCACATGATTACTCATCTAGAAAAACATATGACAATGCACTCATATGTTAAAAAACTCGAAATTAGATGCAGAGAATGTAGCAGTAAGTGGGAAATGTGTAGTGTAACATCTGTCACACAATTTCTGACCTTATATACATCATTTTAATCTTCTACTTAATGCAAAAGAACTGTATTCCTTCTCAAATTCCAACTTTTTTGCCTTTTTATGTCATCATTCATCTCCCAAACTTCATGCTAATTCTAACCCCCTTAATTATTCCCCTTTAGTCCAATGTTTTTCAATTTCCACTACTATCCCTGTGCCCTCATTCGGACAGGGCCCTCATTCAGACAGTCACACTCTGTTACCCCTCAAACTAAGAGCTCCAACACAGCATCAGTTGGCAAGCATGACAAACAGCCATTTTTCAATTTCACAGCACAACACATTTTTCATCATAGAAATTTATTGGGTATGTAGATAGAAGATACTATATACAGTATTCAAAATATTGTAGTTGTTGAGTAAGAGATATGTGAGAAATTGATGGTGTCTGAATGAGGCCCTGTCTGAATGAGGGCACAGGGATAGTGCCCCAATGGATCTTGGTCCGTTACCACCACCACAACCCAACCCTAACCCCATTCTGAACACCCCCCAACCCCTGGAAAAACCACCCGACCAAAGGGAGTTTTCTCCACACACTGGGGACCACACAAAAACACTGTGATTGACCAGAACAATGCTGAGGTCATAGGAAATCAGCTAAACCCTAGACAGAGATCACTAGTCAATGGTGAGGTGTTAGCCATCTTCCCCCCCACAGGGGAAGACAGCAGCATAACCCAACCACCCACCCAAGGAAGAGACCCCCTTGCCATACTAGAATACACACATGAGTACCTTGACATCATACAAAAGGGTTTCTCACACACGAAAACATCAGGAATGCTAAGCGCCTCAGACTGGGCCCAACTAAATGTTCTCCTAGTGAGCGTCATTGGCCGTGGCCTCCTCCAATCAGCTGACAACCTAGGGGAAACCGAGCTGGGAAAGAGCATTGACTCCTCCCCTGACCCATCCCCTATGATGCCTAACCACCCAACCTACTTCCACAGACTGACGGACGCTACTAACCTCTTAGCAGCCCACCTCACTAGGAACCTCACCAACTATCAAGAGGAGCACCCTAACATCCTGGAGGAATACTGAAGGAAAACAGCCAGGAAAGCCACAGCTGAGGTGGAAGAAACCTGGAGAATGTGGAAGGAGAACCAGATTGAAAAAGGGCAGTGGTGCAAGAATCCAACATCGCAGCTGCCATGCAAAACAGAAACATCACTTATTTTTTACAAGCTGCTGAGTCACTTGGCCTCACCCTCCCTGCACAGCACAAAACTGACCAGATACAAATGATGCCCAGGACAGGAAACAAAAGAACTATCTCTGGCTCCATCCCACCCCTAACCCAGCATAATGTGCCCTGGCCCCCACACCCAGATGGCATGAGTGCCCTGCAGACCCCTTTCCACACACCGAGAGGCCAGACCGAGACACAGTCCCCACAGTAGCCCAACCAACCACCAGACAAGTGGAGCCCTCCCCATTGCCCTATCCCAAAGGTAAACCTCTCCTTGGACCGCTGACCACAGCACCAAGAGCTGCCCGACTGAACACTGATGCAATCACCAAAGCAGTCATGAAGGCCATAGCCCCTTTCACAGCTTGTCTGGAGGCACTTGAAAAGTGCTCGATGCCCCCCCCCCACAAAACAAACCCACAGGTGAGTCCCAAGCAGAACCACACACTAACATGACCACCAGGTTCCAGATGCCACCACAACAACCACTCCCAGCCACCACCACTTACAACCCCCACCCCAATGTCTTGAGCATGGGTCCAACCAGACCAGAGACAGATTTCATCCAAGTCTCCCACCAAAAGAAGAACAAAAGCTCCAACAAAGGTGCACCCACTGCCGAAATCGCCCCAATTATGTCAATCATCACACCAACATCATATGCTGAGGTGGCTGCGAATGCGACGACTGACAACACCAACCCCACCAAGCCGAACCCCAACTGCCACAATGTACCGACCATCATGGAAGTGACGGTCCTGCGCATGGGAGGACACAATGACAAACAAGTGGAACAGCTCATATGTGCTAGAGCTGCAGACATCATAGTCAGGGAAGTACGCCTCCACATGAGCAAAGCAGTAGCCAGACCAATCCCCCTCAAAGTCGGTAGGTGGAGCATGCACCCATGAAGCAAAGGTAATTTCAATTTTTCCTTTGAAGGTAATATTGCATTCAACCACATCATGTTGTACGAGCCTTTCCTACTAAAACCCTTCCAAGGCATAGGCCAATTATGCCCCTCCATGGGCTGGACCCACTTCCTAGCACACGGTGTCCCAGTCAAGGACAACAATGGCCTAATGTTTGGGCCACATGATCTACTCCCCAAAGCATCATCACTACCTGGCCTATGCAAGGCCCACTTCTCCATGCAGCTGAGATGGTTGAAACCAGTCGAGAGGATAAATGGTCAGTACTCCACCCTCAGCTTCGCCATATCAGACCCAGATGGGTCTGCTGCAAACAAGCTCCTCAAAGGCCGCACCACACTCTTCAGCAAAGAGGTAAACATTTGTAAGTGGATTGACAAACCCACACTGGTTCAGTGCTCCAGATGCCACGCCTTGGGACACACAAAAAAATCTAAGACGTGCCCACTAAGCAGAGATGCAGTAAAGTGCCACCTTTGTGGAGCAGCTCACACTTTGCACAAACACAACCAAAAATGCCCATGGAAACACACAGTTGCAGGTCTCTGCAACTGCACACACTACAAGTGCCTGAACTGCCACTTGGGTGGTCACCACTGCAGAGACATCAAGTGCCCTGCTAGAGACAACTACAGACCCAGGGCACCACGGAAAGCCCCACACAATAAGGACAAGGGCAAGGACAGGGAATCCAACCCCATCATGGAAGAAGGTGAGTACCTCGCTTGGATAGCAAGCATCCCCAACCACAACAACGGTTTTGACATGGACACAGCCCTTGACCTGGAATACACCGGCCCCTACAACCACGATTCAGCACTGGCCATCCGCACACAGGCCCTACCTCACACTCCCACAAGGGTAAGTGTTACAACATTTTCCTTTTACATTTACCTCTTACGTCTTGCTATGGACTGCTTGCCTTCGTACATCCCTTTATTTACTGGTCTTGTGATCTCTTATGTCTTGTGATCTCTTTTGTGTTATCATGTGATCCATACACGTCCAGGTAACACTGGATGGCTGTTACTTTCCCTTTGTTTGGTTCTCTTTCCTTTTATACTTACTTCACAAGTTCAACTGTGCAATGCTGAGCACTTACTGTGCAGCACAGTCACTTGGTTCTGACTCATTTGTGGCCTCATTTCTATGACTCCTACATATTATGACTCCTACTATCCTAGTAGCACAGTCAAAGCGCAGCTATTGCTGCACTTCTCCTGTATATATAAGCTCAGTACTTTGTGACCAAAGCCCTAAGCTTGGTCTCTTGTAGAATCCAACCTACTCTTGTCCAACATATTTGCCTGCAACCCACACAACTCCTAATCCTCAAACCACATCCACCTCTCCATTCCATCAACTCTTCACACACACACACCATCCACCATTTACTTTACTCTTCGCCTCTCCCTTCCTCCCCTAAGAGTCTCTCTTCACTCTACTGAGAAGAGCTCTCCTCCTTCAAGACATACCTTCCTCTCTCTGCGTGTTCAAGGTCTATGACGAACTTGAACACATATAGCTAGTGGAACCAGCCCTAGTCTATCCCATTACATACTTACCCTAGCTTCTCAACAGACTGAGTCGTACTAGGAAGGGTCTATTGGCCATAACCTGTTTAGCATAAAACACTTCAACCGCTGCAGGGATCCTTACTCATTACAACAGGAACCAGTTGTTTTCTCAAAACACATTTTACTATCAACTCAACTTCAGGCTTGAGAACTGACATGGCTCATTACGTGACAGTAAGCACACCACAGCTTACGCCCAAAAAGAAAACCATCCAGTTCAATCCACCTGAACGCAGCCCATCAGGTCATGCACTGGGACCGGAGCACCCCACACCTCACACTACAATGCACAGACTGGAGCACCTGAGCCCTACCACCAATAACCAACCCCCCTCGTGCACGGAAAGCAGTGCTGCCCAGTTTAACCCCCCTTGATGATGGCACACCAGAAGCTACACATAGCATCGGTAAACATGTGCAAGTGCAACGCCATGACCCATGCTCTACTCAACAGCGCAACTGAAACTGACCTCATATTTATACAGGAACCCTGGTATGACAAGATAGGAACAGCCAGGGAAGACAATGCCTGAGATGGCGTCGACATCCTGGGTGGCCTGGCATCACCAGCCTGAAAAACCCTATACCCAGGTTTTTTACAACGGACAGAGACCTAAGGTAATGTCGCATGCCTGGAGACCACACCTGGACAACAAAACGGCTCCATGCTACACAGCCATAACAAGACAAGATGTTTGCAAACACCCATGCGTGCAAGCACTAGACATAATACTAGATAATGAGACATGGCGAGTACTAAATTTCTATCATGACATCAGAGACGCGACTGCCCTAGCCGCACTTACCATGGTAGAGATCAACCCCATCATCCCGACCCTGGTGATTGGAGATTTCAACACCCACTCACCTACCTGGTTGCCACCAGGTTTCCCCAAGTCCCCCTGGGCCAACCAAGTAGAAGAATGGGCCGTGACTAATACTATATTACCCTGTACATTCGTCACCCCTGGTCATTCCTCAGGTACTCTCAGGTCACATTGGTCACAGTGCCATTTTCAAAGTCCGATTCATCACTGCACTGTGAATCTGTGAAGACAGTTGAGGCAGCGGGCAAAGTTTTTAGGTTACATATTGTATTTTATGTATGTATTACCTAAGATATCACACTCACGACCATTAAGTAAAGTATCTATATGGCTCAAAGTCAGTACTAAGGAGTGTGTGGATTGTACAGTGGGTATCCATAGGGAAAATCTGGATGAGTCTTGTAGGTTCCATCATTAAGACTGAAAAGGGCCTTTTGCATGCATTATTCACAATGTGAAACCTGAAAGCAACAAGAGGATTTTCCTTGATGTACCATCCATCAATAACAATGGAGTGACTGGTGCATCTGACGACTGACAACAAAAACATGTATGGTTTCAAGCTCCACTCAGCAAGAACCGGCAGGCATGACATCACACACAAAATCCCCCCTCAGAAGGGACTTCTTCAATAATCAATATCTCATTGTGAAAATGGCTGAACACCTTTAGATATCATGTATTAGATGGTGTGCACAGTACCAGGTCACTGGAAGGCCTCTGAGGTGAGATATTTCAAAAGTGATGAATGACCAGGGGTGATGAATGTACAGGGTAATATAGTATGCTCATCTTAGCCAACACACCTGGTGAGATAACGCACAGAGGATCTGCACACAAAAGGGACTCAACAATAGACTTGGCTTGGTTCAACGCTGCAGCAGTAAGGTCTGCCACTTTCTCCAAACTGACCACAGACTGGCCAGGCTCCCTTGGCTCAGACCATGCCATGCTCCGACTCACAGGGAACACCCTCACCCCCCTCACAAATAATAGCACAAATGCGCCCAACTTAGGGTACATAGTGGACCCAGAACAGAAAGAGGAGTGGATCAAAACTTTCAAGGCAAAGTGCGTCTACTGGACCCCCTCCTCATGCCCAACCACAGAGAGAATAGACGAGGAAATTAACAGGTATATGACTGACATCCAAGCAATGAATGAAACATCTTTCAAGCTCAGGCACCCACACCACCAACATGCTGCACCTTGGTGGAACATGGCATGCAAGAGAGCCATACAAACTCTCAGAGAACCCCTGATCAGGACGAAAAGAAGAAAGCCCAGAAGCAACTCAAGTCTGCAGTCCAAGAAGCCAAACGCCAGTGGGCCAATGACTACATTGACAATGCGCAGCTTTGGGAAGTCACGACCTGGAGACATGGTCGCAAAACCACCCAGGTTCCCCCTCTAAGGGGACCAGAAGGTCTTTCCAACTCACATGAAAAAATGGCTAACACATTATCACAATGCTTCTTTGCCAGAGAAAGACATGAAGTAGACATGCTCTTGCCTGACAATCTGGACCTGCTCCCACAGTGCCCACTACCACAAGTCCCAAAAGATATGGTGAGTGAACTGCTATGAAAAGTCTCAGGATGCTCCACACCAGGCCCCTCAGGCCACTCATGGACCATGATTAAATGGGCATGGGAGGCTAACCTGGAGAGACTCCTTTGGCTCTTTGAAAGCTGCCTCAGAGCCAGTCACGACCCAAATGCCTGGAAGGAGGCGATAGTATGCATCATCCCCAAACCCAACAGGGCTGACTACACACTAGCCAAGAATTTCCAGCCAATAGCACTACTCGAGTGCATGGGTAAGCTAATGGAGAAAATAATGGCGAGACTAATATACCAGGACATGGCCAAGCATGAACTAGTCCCCACCATTCAGTATGGAGGTCGAAACACATCTTCAATGATCGACACAGGACTTGCCCTCCTGCATGACATACAAGCCACTCACCAAGCCAGACTCAGGTGCAGCATCCTACTCTTCAATATTCAGGGTTTCTCTGACAACATCAACCATCAAAGACTAACCCAGGTAGTCCAGAACCTAGGTTTTGCACCGGGGATAGTAAGCTGGTGCCACTCTTTCCTAACTAACTGAAAGGCATGACTACGTTTCAACGGACAGGCCTTGGAACCATTCAAACTAGAAACAGGCACTCCCCAAGGTTCCCCCACCTCACCAGTTCTCTCCATATTATACACATCCCCTATGTTACATAAAGCGAAAACCTGGAACCAAACAACACTCACCATGTACATCGACGATGGAGCCATTTTCTCCTGCGGACACGACTGGGTGACAGTGGAATCCAAACTCCAGTCAGGCTATTTGGAGTGCGCTAATTGGCTAGCCAAAGTGGGACTCAACATCGAACCTGACAAGACAGAGGTAATTTACTTCCAGAAACAAAGGGAAAAGACAGACCCACCCACCTCCACCCACCTCCTGCTCCCATCGCATAACACTTACTACCTGTCAAGACACGTACTGCTGATCACTAAGGACTCAGGAGCAGGTGGGCAAGGGTCGGAACAGATGGTACGCGGCATAGGCGGCGTTGAACAGGAGGATGAGCCAAATGACTAGAATGTACCAGATGGGGACTGGTACGTGTTGCAGGAGGCAGAGGCAAAGAGCAGAGGCCAGTGCAGCGAGGGTGCTTTAAACAAGGTGGTCGTTGAAGAGTACCTTGAAGACGAGGAAGGCTTTAAACTGAGCGGTTGCAGGGGAGTACCCAGGAAGATGAGAGTATCACAAATGGACAGTCTGACGACTGCCATGCTTCATTGGGGCTTATATACAGTGTACAGGGTCGATTACAAAGACCTGGGACTATTCTAGACTCTTTGGTACCATCCAATAGGACTACAGAGGCATAAACTTGCTTGTGTCAAGTTTCAGGCTTACTGGGCGCATTACTGATCATTGTGGAGCGATGACATCATTATGATGTCACTGTGGAGCACTTAGTGAGCCTATGAGGTCACTGTGGAGTCGCTCAGTCAGCCATGATGTCATTGGAGCCTTGATGACGTCAGATGATTTATGCAACAGTTTCTAAGAGTTTGTGCCACTGTTTCGGGTCCTTGGTGGCTGGATGGCCATGTGGCTGCCACGCAATGATTACCCGATTAGGGTGCCTGGTCGTGTTATAGTGCCTTTGCAATAGCGATATCTTGTACTGTAGGAGGGATAGCCCAGAAAATGGAAGGGAGTCGGCAATGCAAAGTGAGAGGGGTCTCTCTTGAGTGAAATAGGACAATCTATGGCCAGGACCTGGCCTTGGTTTGTAACACTACCGGATCGCCATGTCTACCACAGTTAGGTACCTTAGTTTTTTCTTTGATACCCGACTCTCTTGGGTGCAACATGTCGACTACATGTGCAACAGAGCGAGAGCCTCCCTAAAGGCCCTCCAACTACTAGGTAACTCTGTCCAGGGACTTGAACAAGCAAAGTGGAGACAGATATACCTTGCAATCTGCCTCCCCACTTTAACTTACAGACACCAGCTATGGTTCACAGGCAAACAAGTCAAACTTGTCAAGAAACTGCAAACTGTACAGAATGACACAGTTAAGGTAATAGCAGGGGTTTTCCGCACGACCCCATGGGACCCCCTCCATCATCTGCTAACCATCCTCCCAATGAGAATTCATTTAAACAAACTAACTAACAACACAGCCGTAAGGCTGCATCGCACCACAAGAGACAGCCAACTATGGAGGAGACTAGGAGCTGACTGGTACTTCCCCTCAAACCACACCATGCCACTGCCAACAACAAACAGCCACAAAGCAAAAACCACCCTGAGATTGCTAGCGCACCAAATGCCCCCCAACAGTCCACACATAGAAGACTTCCCTAACCTCCCACTGTTGAAGCAGATGGGCACAGGTTATGATAACAATGATAAGATCCTTAAGATCTATCAAAAGATATTTCAGTATTGTGTAAGACAAGACTATAATTCAGTAATACCTATCAAAAGATATCTACAACACGTGATTAGATGCGAGAGATAAGATAGGAAACAGTAAGTACTCACTTCAGTATTGTGTAAGACAAGACTGAAGTGATCTATCGAAATATGACGCTCTTAAGTACTCCAGAGCGTCTCTAAGTACACTGCAGGTAGCTACCATCAATAAGAAACAAAGATCATACAAGGATCAGTCGTTAGTAGCTACCGATTGTCATCAATTAACTTATCATTGTAAGTAGCGCAGATCTCAGCATATGAGCTGAGCCGGACCGCATGATCCGACGCATCATGCGCCTGAGCTAAGCCGGTGATGCCCAGTCCGTGTAACCGACGTGTCAATGCGTCTGAGCTGTGATTACATCACAATGTCCCAGGGTAGTGGTAACACACCAAATCAATGATAACAAGTTGTAATTTCATGCCTACAGCATGAAATTAAAACTTGTCAGGGGCTGCGCCCCCGAACCCCCGCCATCGCCCAGGTGTAATCACTCGGGTGCAGTCCTTTTTTGTTTAAAGCCTCTTTGCATAATCCCTTTTTTTGCTTAAACAGAAAGTAATCAACTCATCACTATCTATAATCTTTTTTGCTTCATAAACAGAGAGGAGATCCATTCTTTGTTGCAGCTTCAAAAATATATCTCTACATGGTAAAGCAGATCAAACAATACATACACTGAACACACATCTTGTTATAGTAACACTTCACTATATACTATATTCTTAGTGGAAGCCTCCCTCTTCTCTTCCTCCCAAATCACCTTGATGTTGGAAACAGAGGTCACCCTTGACACCCCAACATAAAATTGCCCATGTGTGAAGACTGGCTTTCTTAAATCCAACCCAACATGCTTCAGTGTTTGCCCTTGTGACTTGTTGATGGTCATGGCAAAGCATGCCCTCACAGGGAATTGCCTCCTTGTGAACTTGAAGGCAACTTGATCCTCTGTTGGTTGGCAAGGGATCCTTGGGATGAAGACCTTCTCCCTTGCATGCTCCCCTGTTATCAGCTCAACTTCTAGCACCCTGTTGCTAGACCTCCTCAAGATCCCTCTGCTCCCATTGCAGACACCATGTCTGGCATCCAAGTTCCTCAGCACCATCACAGGACAGCCCACCTTGCGCTCCAGCTTGGCAAGAGGAAGTCCAGAGCAGTTGATTGAGTTCAGGTACCCGACTGGATAGTTCAGCATCACATCAGCATCCCCACTCTGCTCAGAAGTGGGAATGCTGTCTGCACTCTGAAACACTTGTCCTCTTCCCTGGGAACCTCCTAAGCACCTCCTTGTTGATGCTGTCCACATCAGTGTTAAGGACTAGAAAGGATGGCGCGCTCTGCAAAGTACTGGGAAGAAGGGTTGCCAGTGTCAAGGCCAGGGTAGATGCTGTCAATCAGAGAGGAAACTGTGTTCTCCCTGCACTTCATATAGGGGGGAAGATGGATGATAGAGTTTGGGTCAGTGTGCCTGCCTTTTCCAACCTCCAGTTGCCACTGTGCAAAGTTGGCCTCAGCTTGAATGCCAGTGTTGAGGCGCATATTTTGGTGGAGATGAAGCACTTTGATGGATCTCCAGAGGGGGGAGCGCTGTAGGCAGGCACCTACTATCTGAGGCCTTGATCCTTGCACAATAACAGGAAGGATCTGCTGAAAGTCACCACCAAAGACAAAGGTAAGTCCACCAAAGGGCTTGTCAGAGTCACAGATGTCCTTGAATGACCTGTCCACTGTCTCCATCACATGCCTGTGCTGCATGGGAGCCTCATCCCAAATGACCAAGTCAGTAATGCGAATCAGGTCTGCTAAATGTGAGTTTTTGGAGATGTTGCAGACAGTGGACTCATGGGAGGGAATGGGGATCTTGAAACAGGAGTGTGCAGTGCGCCCTCCCTTGAGAAGGAGTGCAGCAATGCCAGAGGAAGCAACACAGAGCACAATCTTGTGTTGAGAGCGCAGATGGTAGCAGAGGGTGTTGTAGAGATAAGTCTTGCCAGTACCCCCAGGGCCATGAAGGAAAAAGATCTCCCCTGTCTTGTTGAGGACAGCAGAGGTGATCCCCACAAAAGCAGTCTGCTGGTCAATATTAAGCTTGTCAATAGACTCAGTTGCAAGAAGAGCCTGTTCCTCTAGGTTATACTGGAGCTGCTCCTGAATGAGGGGATTCCCTGCAATGGCCCCCCAGTTCTCAACAAACTGAGGCATGGTTGGCCAATCCTGAAGTCTCTTGGCAGAGTGGGAGAGGAGGAGGTCAATGAGATAGAGGCCATAGTCCTTCACCTGTTCATCAGTTGGCTCTGGGATGTTGAGATGATGCTGGAGCTTGTGCTTGAGGTCATCACAGATAGATGCAGAGAATCTGTCCCAAAGTGCCCTAGGTTCAGAAGGGATGCAGTCCTTGAGGATGGTGACAAAGAGGTGGTGCAGCTGAGCACCTGTGCACATATGACTGGCTTCTTCCAAGCATTGCTGCCACTCCTGATCATCTTCTAGAAGACCCCTTGCAATGCAAGCCTCTCTAAAATAGGGATAGAGAGTGCCTTCAAATGAGCAAAGGTTTTCAAAGGAGGTTGCACCCTTGACAGAGGTGAGAAGGAGGTGCAGGTAGAAGCGCTCTCCAGAAGTAGGGTGAGCATGAAACATCCTCCCAATAGCAAAGCCCTTACTCCTAGGAGTCCACCTATAAGTGCTTTTGTTCCAGACCATCTTGGAGGGATAGTCTTGGTAGAGAAGATCCAGAATGTGAGAGCCCTCTGGAGCAGCAGCATTGGCCTGAAACCATCCAGTGAGTGTGGTGGGCTTCTCCTCCTCCTGAACTGGCCTGTCATCCTCAGGATTGTAGATAACTCCCTGCTGCCAAGGAAGGTGGACTTGAAGGCGCACCACATTTGGAACCTGCTCCTGTAGCTCAAAGAGAAAGAGCCTCCATACAGCCTCACAGCTGCTGATGTATCTTGCATCCAAGTAAAGCTTGACCTCATCCATGCACCTGCCAAATGCCATGGTGGTCCTGTCATGGCCCTTGTAGACATACTTGTAGATGTACTTGAGAGCCTTGACTGAGGCAACAGACTCCACATTGATATGGCACCTGTACTTCCAGATGAGATATGGAGAATGGCAGACCACCCATTGGTTTGTGATCTCCATTGCCACTGATGAGATGAGTGTGGCCAGTGTCCCTCCTCCTGGTGCGCGCATAAGAGTCCTCAGTACCAGAAGTCTCCTCCCTAAAGGGCTTAGGGAAGCCCTTGGAACATGAGCCATCCACCATGCAAGGAGAATTCCTGTTCTGGTTGCCACAGGGCCTGTGAACCATGAACTTCTTGATGAGTTCAAGCAGCTCAGGATTGTCTTCTGGAAACTCAGAAGACATAAGACTGTCAATCTGGTCAGGGGTGTGCAACTTGGAGTGGGGCTGAAGGAAGACAATGATATGGGCATGGGGGAGGCCTCTCTTCTGGAACTCTATGGTGTAAAGGTGAGCTGCCCAAGCACCCAGAATGCCAGCCCTGATGTCCTTGATGAGGGACTTGAGCTTGGCATGAAAGACTCTGACCACCAAGTCAGGGCGCTCATTGGCAGTCTGGCCAGGGAGAAGAGCAGAGTGAACCTCAGGCCACTGAGGATTGGCAGTCATGGTGATAAAGAGGTCACCTCCACCATAGAAGCAGTTGATGGCCAAGGCATCTTGGAGATGCTGCTGCATATTTCTGGTGCTGCCAGAGAAGCTGGAGGGAAGGATAAATCTCTTGCCTAGTTGGTGTGTGTCAACATCAACATTGGCGGCAACAGCATCTGCCAGACCCTCATAGATCTCCACCCTGAGCTTGCCTTGATTCCTCTTAATAAAGTTGAGGCAGCTCTGCTCTGCAATGGCCCAAGCCTCACAGACATACTCTTGAAAGAGCATGCCAGAGAGGAAGATGTGACTGGAGTCAATGATATGAGGGCGAATATGAAGGCGATAGCGAAGGAATTGAGCCAAAGAGATGCACCTATTTGCATTTGGAGCAGGGCCATCTTCAACATCTTGGTAAGGGATGTTGGGGAACCATCCTAGCTGGCCAGTGGGAAAAAGGAGGACATATCTGAGTGAGGGGTAAACAGGATGGATGTCAGAGATGCGCTTTAGATGGCCATCCCTAAGGCTCAAGATGATGTCCTGTGAGTCCTTGATTTGATCTCCTTCACCTGGAATGATAACTGCAATCTCATTGATGGCAGCATCAGGGGAATTATAGCGACTGTTATGAACCAAGGCCAAGTCCTGGCCGAAGATTGTCCTATTTTACTCAAGAAGAACCTCTCTCACTTTGCATTGCCGACTCCCTTCCATTTTCTGGGCTATTCCCCCTGCGGTACAAGATATTGCTATTGCAAAGGCACTATAACACGACCAGGCACCAGTTTCCTAATCGGGTAATCATCGCGTGGCAGCCACATGGCCACTCAGCCACCATGGACCCGAAACAGCGGCACAAACTCTTAGAAACTGTTGCATAAATCATCTGACATCATCAAGGCTCCAATGACATCATGGCTGACTGAGCGACTCCACAGTGACCTCATAGGCTCACTAAGCGCTCCACAGTGACATCATAATGATGTCATCGCTCCACAATGATCAGTAATGCGCTCAGTAAGCCTGAAAGTTGACACAAGCAAGTTTATGCCTCTGCAGTCCTATTGGATGGTACCAAAGAGTCTAGAATAGTCCCAGTGCTTTGTAATCGACCCTGTATATTGTATATAAGCCCCAATGAAGCATGGCAGTCATCAGACTGTCCATTTGTGATACTCTCATACTCCTGGGTACTCCCCTGCGACCGCTCAGTTTAAAGACTTCCCTCGCCTCCAAGGTACTCTTCAACGACCGCCTTGTCTAAAGCCCCTTCGCTGCACTGGCCTCCAGCCTTCGCCTCTGCCTCTTGCAACACTTACCAGTCCCCATCTGGTACCTCCTCGTCGTTTGGCTCATCCTCTTGTTCAACGCCGCCTTCGCCGCGTATCATCTGTTCCGACCCTTGCCCACCTGCTCCTGAGTCCTTAGTGATCAGCAGTACGTGTCTTGACAGCGACGCCTATCACATGCAGCATCAAAGTGAAGTGAGAGAGTGCAGTCTTGCTCTCTAGGAAGGTGTTGTCAAGACTCACTGTTGAACTATCCAGTTCAAGAGCGAGGGATAAGCTCGAAGATGAGTCGATAGACGTCCAAGACGGCGTGGGCAAGAAGCAAAGTCCAGAGTAGTAACAGGTACCAGAGAGGCACGGTTACTGTGAGAGTAGGGCAATCACGCAGAGAGGAGGCCAGGATAGACACAAGGGGACAGTCCTTAAAGGAGTATCCTGGGATAGGAGAGTGCCGTAAACAAATGGACAGTCTGAGGACTGTCCGCTACTTTATTGAGCGCTTATATACTACAAGAGAACTGCTAAATAGGGAACAAGTCATAACCTTGTTATCAAGCACAATAGAGTGATGAGTAAGAAGTCGGAGGACGCTTACTGAGCATGCTCAGTCATGCTCAGTAAGCTGCTGAGTAAGAAGACTCTACTTGATGAGTAAGAGCTTCCATTGTCCACGTGTTCACTGCTTTAGTGCACGTGCAAGCACCTGATTCATTTCCTGTTAGTTAGTTTAGGGCCGGTTGTTTGAGGACTTGTAGTTTGGTTAGGGAATAGTGTCATCTTATAAGGCCCTTATATAGTTCTATTAGGGTCCTTAGAGTCGACCCTAATACTTCTATTAAGGTCCTTAGTATTGCCTTATAGTTCGTTCTATAGTTATTAGAGTTGGTCTAATAACGCGTTGCAGGGCCTTTGATACTAGGTTAGTGCCTATTGTAGAGCTCCTAGGATTGTTCCAAAGGGTCCTTAGGGAGGCCCTAATACTGTCTTTTGTTGTTAGAAGGGTTGCCTTTAAGTGGGGCTTGCTGTATGTTGATTGTGCCGAGAATCGCTCGCGCAACAATGCGCGCGCGATATTGTGGACACCTCTACTCACCCCTTTTGCTCGTGTGAACAGGGTGACACCATAGAGGCTGGGTTTCCTCCTATAAGGAAGGGTCCTTCAAGGGCCCTCTCCGGAGAATGGTTCATGACAGGTGTTGAGTCAACTCATAAGCCTGCTTGAACTTCTGGACAGCAGCATGAGAGCGATAAAGCAAGCATGTCCTGAAGAGTCTGCATGGTGCCTTGACTCAATCTAGAGTTGGCCTGATGGGCCATGCACACATTGAGGGCCATGCTAGGGTCATAGATGTAAAGCTGTGCATAAGAAGGGGCAGCATCAGGCCTCTCTGGTGGCAAAAGAGACCCAATCCTATGAATAAGTTCCCCATGCAGCTTGAAGACCCAAGGCCCATGTCCTCCCTGATTCACAGAATGATCCACCTGTCTTCCCACTGAGGTAAAGGCCAAAGCATTGTTGTAGGAGCGAATATGAAGGCGAAATGCTTTAGAAATAGGATCTTGGCCAGTGAGAAGGTGGTAAAGCTCAGGGGGACATGAGTGAAGGGGAGGAAGGGCAATCTTGCCACTAAAGCAACACATGCCAAACTTGGGAGTCCTTGGAGATGAATGGGCAAGGCGCTCATCTAGCCAATGAAGTGCCTTGCAGAAAGGGCATTGAATGTCCATACTTTGAAGGTTATGAATAGCCCAGCCAAGATTAAAAGGTTGACGTGCAACAGGCATGGCTTGAGGAGGTGGCAGTATAAGTTGACCTATATCTGGATGCTATGATTTATAGTTTTATAGTTTTAGTATAACTAAAATTTTAAAAGATTTGAAACTTACAGGTAAGGGATCCTCAGGATACACTTGAGGATGAGGAAAAGGAGGAGGACTTGGAGGAGCAGAAGATGGAGGGGCAGATGCAGCAGGAAAGGGAGGAGGCAGAGCAGGTGCAGGAACATGGCGATGTCTGAGCTGTGGATGAGGAGGAAGTGTAGCAAGCCTTGCAGCCAGATCATCTGGCAAGTGGTGATACTGCCTATTAGGATGAGGAAGAGGAAGAGGAGGTGCAGCAGCCAGATTAGGAGTGGAAATAGAGCCAGAGCCAGATGCATAAATAGGAGCCCCTGCAGCAGCAGAGTTAGAGCCAGAGGCAGGGGCAGCAGAATGTGACCTTGTAATAATCTGCAACATATAATTATAATAATTGTCTGTCTTATGATTACATTGAACTTACAGAGGAGGGGCAAGGAGAGAAGCTGCAGCAGTCCTACCATGACGCTGTAGAGGAACTGGAGTTAGGTGGAAGGGCAAGCAACTGAGCAGCCAAATTAGCTGGCAAGTGATGGTAGGTCTGCCCATGATAAGTAATAGGTGCCCTAGCAGGTTCTCTGCGCTGTTCAGGACTGCCTAAGGTGCGACTGGCATGCTCAGCTTGGCGTCCAGCAGCCTGAGATTGTTGAGGAGATGTGGGAGGAGTGCCAGACATGTAGATTCTGTCACCAAGGAGCAGTTAGTGACAGCTGCTTTTTTATATGTAGAAACAAAAGATGCTCCTCCTCAGTCTGTCTATTTTTCTGTGTTGGCCTAGAACACTGTTGTGTCCTGCCTCCATATGTGCTTTTAAAGTATTGTATAGTAGCACTGTCTATCCACACATGGGCAGAACTCAATGCACAGTGCACCATGGTGGGTCCATGTCTAGAGGGAGCCACCTGCAAGTTCCAACACAGCCTATCCTACCCTTGTAAGACACAGTAAAAGCAAAAAAAGACCTACCTGGGATAGTGATAGGGCTGTAATGCTGTCAGAGGAGCTCTAGATTAACACCTAGATGGTTGGGTGCATGGACAATAGCAGATGTTGAGTAATTATCCCCCCATCTACTATATGAGATGCAGATGTTGGGTTCTGAGCCCCCCATCTACTATAGCAGAAGTTGAGTCATTAGCTCCCCATGTACTATGTGTGTCTACTATAGTAGCGCGCCACAGTTGTAGCAAGCCCAAGCGTCAGGGGAGTGACTACCCCCTCCTTGTTATAGACCTAGAAACTGTGCCCCAACATGGGAGTCTCCTTGCTCAGTGTGCTTCTCCCATGCCTGGGTCTCTCACACACCTCACGCAAGGCTTATTAGGCCCCAGCACAGACCTCAGGAGGTATCCACCCTCCTGAGCAAGGAGGAAAGTGTGGAGAAAGGCTCACCTTGTTGGAAGTTGTTGTTGTTGAGGTCAAAGGGATGATGGGAAAGGGTTGCGCAGTGGCCCTTGAACAACGACAACAGTGGTGAAAATTTTCCATCTGGCCCGCTTAACCGGCTGTTGATGCCCTAAGCCCTGCAAATGGCGCTTGCCCTCGCACACAGTCACACTCCTCTTTGGCACAGCAGAGCTCCTCTGCACGCAGCTGGCATTCACCCACTGGGGATCAGGTCAGGACGATGTCTCTTACATGGCCTATAATATCTTCTCTATCTTGTGCACCTGGCCATCATGGCCTGCCGACAAAACTATCACATCACATCAGTGCATCAGCTCCACCGTGACCCTCGTGTTGCAGCCATCATTGGCAAGGGGGCAAGGGGCAAACAACGCACCTCAAGAAGTGCCACCACATCTTCTCCAAGCACTGCATCAGACGTGCTCTGATCGCAGTCCTATTGAGGGAGTCATATGTCCTTTTCCACAGTAGGGGATCGGCATGCCACGCATCAGCGGCAGTGCGCCAGGCATGCGATCAGACCGCCGTGGTCATTGTGGGCATCCCTCTCCCGCAGCAGTCGTCCTCATCCTCATCTGTCTTCATCGTCTTCGCCACAGCCACTGGTGTCGGTGCAAGCCATGAACGCATGACATAGGTGCAGGTGGTAGTCCACAATGTGCAGGATTCGGCGGTCGAGGAGGATGTGCAGCTCAGAGAGGGCATGCATCCCTGCACACCTTGTGCAGGCCAAGGTTCTGCCAGGACACATTCAGCACCTTCATC
Source organism: Russula earlei (assembly GCA_025769875.1). NCBI lineage: Eukaryota > Fungi > Basidiomycota > Agaricomycetes > Russulales > Russulaceae > Russula > Russula earlei. The sequence goes on along the minus strand of JAGFNK010000599.1, from coordinate 2,237 downwards.
AGGCATGTGTGGTCAAAGATCTGGGAAGTCTTCCCTATACTTGAGAAAAAAGAAAGCACACGCACACAAACATGCAAAAATCACGAATCGCGTGCAGCCTCGTGGTGGCTGCTTGTGCCATTCCATGGTTGCAGTCATGGTCATGGCCATTGCATTGTGATTGCCACTGTGACAGTGATATAGTCAGTCATCCACCACTGCTTGAGAGGAAAACAAAAGTAAAAAGAGAAAGCGGAGGGGAGAAACGAAGGGAAAGACATACCTGTCTGCGTGCGGCAGAAAGTGGGGTGGGAGGGAGGGGGCAGCGTCATTGCCATGTCCAGGCCATGCCGTGTCACTGTGAAGAGAGGCTTGTGAAATGGGACAATGGGCTATTGCACTGAGGGAAGGAAGAGGGAAAAGAGAATGAGAGAACGCATAAAAAAGAAAACGAAAATGCATGCTGGTAAAGCCCAAAAATCCCTGATCGCGGGAACATTTGAGTGACTTGTCACTTGACGCCCAGCTTGATGGCGCTGTCCCTGGCCGTGCTGTCACTGTGAGGGGTTAGAAATCAGCGAATGAAGCGAGATGAAAAAGAAAAAAATGCACATAGGATATTTGTGGTGGAACAGCAAAGGCTGCATGGACAGTTGTTCTTATAGTTTTGGCCTGGAGGTCCCGGTGTTAGAACAGGTGTTGGTGTTCCTCGTCTGTCAAAATCTGAGTGAGAATATGCATGAAAAGAAAAAGAAGGGAAAATGCATGCACACAAACACGCGATAATCGCAACCACGTTTCTTGCCATCCAGGTATCGAGGGAGTGTGGAGCAAACTTGGAGCACTTGAAGAACGGGCAGAGGGTATGAGAGAGTTTTCACCAAAACGAAGAGGAAAAACGCACCCGGTCACACGACGTGTGAAAATCGTGCACGCGGGAGAGAAGGCAACAGAAATCAAATAAATAGAAAAAATGGAAAGACCCAATAGCAAAAAAAAGAGGAAACCAAGGAAAAATGAAAGAAAAAAAGCATGCGCGTGCGTGCAGAAAAACAGGCATGATATTCGAGGGAACTTGCATGTCACGGAGAGAACCTGCTTGAAGAGTTTTGTGGATTGGGACAGGGTTATTATTCCTGCAGGAACTGGGGAGGGGTAGATGAAGACGGAGGGAGAGAAGAGAAAATATGGTATAAAAACGAAACTGCGGATGGTCTGCGCATGAAAACTGCTGAGACGGCATGCTCTGCAGGAAGGGTTCGACCCTTGCGCATGTCGGCGAGTATGCATCTTCAAATTCACGCAGCGTACGCGGGACGGGAGGAGGCTCACTGGCAGAAGCAGAAGCAGCAGCAGCAGCGGGCAGTCGCGCCGCTGCCGCACGCCTCGTGCGTTCTCTCCTGGTGCCGGACGTTGCTTTGGTCGGCGATGCGAGGGCGTCTGGCGGTGGCGGACGTGCAGTTCGCGTACGGATGATAGGCAGGATGGTGAGAGCCGTAGGGCCTTCTTGGCAGGTTTTGCGTGGAACACGCCCTTGTGTGGGGGCGGCAAAGAGAGATGGGTCCTCACGTGCTGGCCAGGTGACGCACGCCCGCCAAGGTCCCGCTGTACACCCAACCCGCACCGGGCGTGCGACCTGCTGGCGAGCTGCATCATCGGGATCGCCTTGCCCATCACGGCCTGGTCGAACGTCTGGAGGACTGCCCCTGCGGTACAGGTTGTCCCGGAACGGCTGGTTGGGGTCGAGGTGTAGGCAGTGCTGGAATGGCTTACGGATCCGTGTACTCACCTGATCAATGCGCGCGAATGACTGCATACGGGAACACTCACGGTGGCTGCTTGTGCCATTCTGTGGTCACGGTTGCGGTCATACACAGCGCAAGTGAAACTGCCTGTTGCTGTGAGGAGATATTAGAAAGGGTGAGTGAAAAGCAAAGAAAGACAAAAAAGGAAGCTCACCGGGTTTCGGTCCTGGCTGTGCTGTCACTGTGAATGGGCTGTTGCACTGAGGGAAGGAAGAGGGAAAAGAGATTGAGAGAATGCGAAAACGAAAACACATGCCAGTCAAGCGCGAAAATCCCTGATCGCGGGAACATTTGACTGACCTGTCGCTTGGGGCCTAGCTTGATGGCGGCATGGCGGCACAGAGGTGGGCATCCGGAGTCTGGGAAGAAGAAAGCAGTGTGGGCGAGCGTTTTCCAATGAGAGGCAGATGCATGGGACCACATGCGCGAACGGAAGAGAATGGGGAGGAAGGG
>JAGFNK010000598.1:0-31161 GCA_025769875.1 Russula earlei | reverse complement strand
CATTTAAAGGGTGTTCTTTCTTTGTTAGATTAAACAAGGGTCATGCCATTTGTGAGTATTGGTGGATAAATTGTCAATAGAAGTTGCAAATCCTAGAAATGCTTGTACTTCCGTAAAGTTGGTTGGAGTAGGCCACTTTGTAATGCCTATTAAACTGTCTTGGTCCATGGATATTCGTCCTGGGAGATATTGATGCCTAGGTAACTAATAGAGGTTGTCGAAAAGCACATTTCCTCTGGTTTCAAGTATAAGTCATGGTCTTGGAGTGTTTTTAGGATCTTGTTTATCCAGTCATCTAGTTCGTTCAAGGTTTGTGCAATGATTAGTATATCATCTAGATAGATGATCACTTGTCCAGTGGCAATGTATTTTGCTAGGATGGTGTTCATAAAGTGTTGGAAAGTGGCTGGGGCATTGCAGAGACTGAATGTCATTATCAAAGGTTTGAAGAGTCCTAATGGTGTCTTGAATGCTGCGAGGTGTTTGTTGCCCTCTCTTAGGCGGATATTGTTGTATCCCCATCATACGTCAAACTTGGTAAAGTATTGGGCTCCTTGGAGTTTGTCAATTAAGTCAGGAATCAAAGGTAGTGGATAGGTGTCTTTGACAGTTGCTGTGTTCAGGGCTCTGTAGTCTTGTACTGGTCGTAGATTTCCTCCTTTCTTTTCTACAAAGAAGAATGGACTAGCAATAGCTGCTTTTGATGGTCGGATAGTGCCTCTTTTAAGTGTTCATCTAGGTATTCCTTTAAGGCTTGTAGTTCCTTGGGAGTAAGTCGATAGATACCAGAATTGCGTCGGGCAATCCCTGGTTTCAGATTGATTGCATGGTCCCATGGTTGGTGAGCAGGAAGGCGTTGGGAAGCTTGTTCATTGAAAACCTTTTTCCATTTTAAGAATTGGGCAGGGATAAGTTCATCTAATGTCTTGGGGGGTGTCTCTGCATGAGCTAGCTTGGTAGCTGTGGTTGATTTGGCTCTTATGTTGACTGTTATTGGTCTAAATGCATCGTGGATTTGTTTGTCAACACATGGGTTCAATAGTCCTTCGGTATCTGGGAAGATTAGTGCAGCAACATTTGCAAACTCAGGTTCTTCTTCTGCAGGGAAAGCAAGTGCTTGTATTTGGTAATTCCGCATTCCAGATGCAGATGCAATGGTTATGCTTGGATGTGTGGTAAGGCAGGCTTGGGGACAGTTCCTCAGTGTGATTGTATCATTTGCCCAATCGATATCTGGGTTGTGGTGTCGTAGCCAGTCTGTCCCTAAGATAATGTCGTGATCTCCAATGTTAGTGACAAGGAATTCTGCTTGTTCGTCGTGAGTAGCGCCTGTGTGTGCTTGTATGCAAAGTCTTTGGATGGTGCTAAAGCGTATTAGTCCATTGGCATTTTGTGTTCCATCTACATTTTGTGCTGGCAGGGGTTTGGTCATAGTTTGGAGGTGCAGGTGGTGTCTTTGTGCGAATCGTTCATGGATTATCAATCCTTCTGCTCCGCTGTCAAGCAGGGCTCTTGCACCGATTTCTTTGCTGCTTGTCTTCCCCACAAGAGTAACTTTTAAGGCAATGGATGGGGAGTGAATATTCCTGGTAAAACCTTTGGGGTAATTGATTTCTCTTTGTATCATACTGATTTGGACTGTGTCCCTTCTCGGTGCAGAAGGGGGTCCAATTAAAAATCTATAGGATCAGATCTTGGGTGGAGGGTTGAGTCTGCAAGTGTTTCCCTCCAAGTTGTCAATGATGCAACAGGAATAGGTTCTTCTTGTGCAGGTTCGATGTTTTCATCTTGGATGGTTGTAGCTCTGACTGTTTGGGGGCGAGATCCTCGTTGTTGGCGTCCTTGGGCTGCTTTCTTTGCTCTACATTGATTTGCCATATGGTTCTTCTTTCCACAGTAATAACAGAGGTTATTCTTGCGTCGAAACTCTTTCTCTGCATCTGTGAGGGGTTTTCTTTCACTTCTGGATCCCCAGGGTCGTTCATTAGGTTCTCCTTGGTACAAGTTAATTTCCAAGGGATTGTCTGATCCTTGAGTGTTTAATCCTTGAGTACGCACAGAGTGTCCTCCTCTAAAGGCCATAGAATTGTATAGGTGGAACAGGTTGTCAAACTCTCTTGCTGCTTTGACAAGGGCTGCAAGTGTAGTTGGTGTTGGTGTGATTCCCAATATCTTCTGATGTAGGGCTGGGTTAATGTTCTTTCTGAATGCATACATCTTTGTCCTTTCGTCAGTGGTAGCTCGTGATGCGTGGTGTGACCATTCTGATACCATTCATTAAATGGTAGTTTTCCTTGATAATAAGTGTGCATAGTATTGTCAGAAGCCAATTCTGCTTCTGCAGGGATAAAATTGTCAGCAAAGGTCCTTTTGAAGTCGTCCCATGATCTGAAGTCAGCTATGGTATGAGCCATGGCTTTAGTAGTTTGTTCCCTAGCCCATGCTCCAGCAGGTGTTCCTACTTTAAAGTGGGTTAGTGCAGTGGCAACTTTCTTGCTTTCATCTGTAAAAGAGTTGCCATTGATGTAGTAATAATTGGCCAGGGCTGCCCAAAAGGCTTCTGTATTGTTGACCTTTCCATCGAAGGGTTCTGGGGCAGTTCCAACAAGGTGTGAATTGCTTGACATGGTGGGATTCTGAGTTGTTGCAGTTGTAACAATGTCAAGACTCACTGTTGAACTATCCAGTTCAAGAGCGAGGGATAAGCTCGGAGACGAGTCGATAGATGTCCAAGACTGCGTGGGCAAGAAGTAGAGTCCAGAGTAGTAACAGATACCAGAGAGGTATTGTTACTGTGAGAGTTGAGCAATCACGCAGGGAAGAGGCCAGGATAGTCACAAGGGGACGGTCCTTAAAGGAGTATCCCAGGGTTGGAGAGTGCCATAAACAAATGGACAGTCTGAGGACTGTCCGTTACTTTATTGAGCGCTTATATACTACAAGAGAACTGCTAAATAGGGAACAAGTCATAACCTTGTTATCAAGCACAATAGAGTGATGAGTAAGAAGTCGGAGGACGCTTACTGAGCATGCTCGGTCATGCTCAGTAATCTGCTGAGTAAGAAGACTCTTCTTGATGAGTAAGAGTTTCCATTGTCCACGTGTTTACTACTTTAGTGCACATGTAAGCACCTGATTCATTTCTTGTTAGTTAGTTTAGGGCCGGTCATTTGAGGACTTGTAGTTTGGTTAGGGAATAGTGTCATCTTATAAGGCCCTTATATAGTTCTATTAGGGTCCTTAGAGTCGACCCTAATACTCCTATTAAGGTCCTTAGTATTGCCTTATAGTCCGTTCTATAGTTATTAGAGTTGGTCTAATAACGCGTTGTAGGGCCTTTGATACTAGGTTAGTGCCTATTGTAGAGCTCCTAGGGTCGTTCCGAAGGGTCCTTAGGAAGGCCCTAATACTGTCTTTTGTTGTTAGAAGGGTTGCCTTTAAGTGGGGCTTGCTGTATGTTGATTGTGCCGAGAATCGCTCGCGCAACAATGCGCGCGCGATATTGTGGACACCTCTACTCACCCCTTTTGCTCGTGTGAACAGGGTGACACCATAGAGACCAGGTTTCCTCCTATAGGGAAGGGTCCTTCAAGGGCCCTCTCCGGAGAATGGTTCATGACAAACAATGGGTGGGGCTGGACCTTGTAACTGGATTCTAGTTGGAGTGAGTGTTCAAGGGATTGTTTGTGGTACGTTGCTAACTGTATGCGGAGTGGGTTGTTGAGTATTTTGTCGGGTAGAGGGTCCTGGAGTAGCGCTTCGAATGCTTGGTGCAGTGCCTAGAACAGCGGTAACTTCTTGTGTTGCTCTAGCCGTGAAGTTGACTTCTTTGTTGTTGTAGTAAACCCCAATATCTTCTAGAATGGCTCCACTTGACTGGTTTATCTAGGAAGAGACCTGTGAAATTGTAGGGGTTAAATTCCTGAACGTTTTCCGCTCCTGGGGCTGCTGCTTTAAGTTGGGTGGTAGTAACTTCGTCATTATCATCTTCGTAAAACCAAGAGTCTGAAAGATTTCTGTGGTTGATAATAGATAATCCTGCAAATCTTACTCGATAACAGTGGTCTACAGTATTGTAGCTGAGGTTTTCAAATAAGAGTGGAATTAAGTTTTCTTCGTTGTCAGTGATATCTCTTCTAGTGCTCATAAGTTTTTTAGACAATGTTTATGGTCCAATGGCTGTTGTTCCAAGGATATGCTATGGTATAGGCTGGCTTCAGTTGAATGGAGTTGGGTCTTCCTTGATGTTTCTTTAATTGGATTGGGGAGTATTCTTTGGTGATGCTGCTTTGTGTTAGAACTACTTGGGTTTTCCACAGATATCCTTTGAGTTCTGCTGGAGAGATGGCAAAGTCACTTATTTCCTTGATGGGATGTTTGTAAACTATAAAGTGTGTCAGTCGTTGATGCCAAGCTTGGGTACAATAACTCTTGAATTCAATTAACTCTCTCCTTGAACGCGTAGGTAGGTTTAATGCTAAGAAGGATTGTTCTGGTAAGTAGCAGTGTAAATCAGTACTCCTAAGATCTGCACTATCAGGGGATTCAATGAGGGGTGACGCAAAGGGTTGGATAGGTACAACAGGGGTAGGAATATGATTGGTAAACAAGGGTAAGTAGGTGTCAGGAGGGGTAGGAGGTAATGGTCTTTCAACAAGAAATCCTCTTACGTTGGGAACTGTTTCTCTTTCAGGGGGTTGTTGGGATGACACGCGTCTCCTGTGTTGAGGAGCCAGATTTATTGAATGGGGAGGTGGTAATCGCCTGGCATCCACAAGGTAATTCCGTTAGGAGTAGGAGGTGTATCTGGTTGAAAGTTGCACGTGCAATACTCTGTTTTGCAGTTACACCTTGCTGTCCACGGATTTGACTCAGTATTTTCTGTGCTGGCAGACCAACATTCTTGGCTAGTTGGGATGGTGGTTTGAATTGGTGTGAGGGGTCAAGGGGCAAGACTTGAGGCTTCTAGGATTGCTGGGATAGAATAGTATGTAGGGGGACCAGTATATGAGGCGTCTGGGCTGGTACAGTGACCCAAAAAACTGTTCAAATGTTTTGTACATTTTCATTGTATTAACCATATCTAGAGAACCACTGCAGCTGATAACATGTTAGTGGGCTTGTGTTAAAGCTCTACATCATAGCTTTGTAATAAAATACTATATATACTATGAACATAATTATGTAAGAAGATATAAGGTATTTCTTTCAGTGTATCCATTTGAACAGTTTTTTTGCCTTGGTATCTAAATAGGGTATATGCCAAAATTAGTAGTTTGCGTATCCTCCATTTGCTTTGAACACCTCTTCCACCCTCCTAGGCATACTTTCTATCAAATTCTGCACAACAGTTTGATCAATGGCCTCCCATTCCAGCTGTGTGCGCTCCCAAAGTTCATTGATTCCCTTAGGGGGTGTTGGATAAGCTGCAAGCTTCTTTTGAGATGAGCCCAAAGATGCTCAATAGGATTGAGGTCTGGGGATTGAGCTGGCCAGTCCATGACCTGAATTCTGTGGTCTTGGAACCAAGATGTGGCAAGCCTGCTCTTGTGGATAGAGGCATTGTCCTGTTGAAAGAGGGTATCTTTGCATTTCTTCTTGAAATACTTGATAGATGCAAGTAGTTCATCCTCCAAAATGCTGCAATAAAGTTCAGCATCCATCTTTCCATCAATCTTTGCTGCATGCCCAACTCCTTCCCAAGACATGCAGCCCCACAACATCAAGGAACCTCCTCCATGTTTGACTGTTGGCTGAACAAGGCGTTCAGAAAGGTGCTCTCCTCTTTTTTTCCAAGCCCATTTCTTGCCATCTGAGCCCATACAATTGATTTTGGTCTCATCTGACCAAATTACCCTCTTCCAGTCCTCCACAGTCCAGTATAGGTACTTTTCTGCAAAGTCCTTTCTGGCCCTATAGTGACTTGGTTTAAGGTAAGGCCTCTTCTTCTTTGTAACTGCCTTCAAGCCTGCCTTGTTAAGGTAGTTTCGAATGGTCTGATTGGAGATAGTGGACTCTTTGATGACCTCCAACCTTCTAGCAACCTGAGGAGCAGTATCTGCTTCTCCAGAGCTAAGAAGGCGTCTGGCAAAGCAGATGTCAAGGTTAGAGAGCTTGGAAGGACGACCTCCAGAGGACTTTGGAAGGTCAGGAAGGTATTTCTGGCAAATGTTGGTGATTGAACCAATGCTTCTGTGTGCTGCCTTGGCAATGTTACGAACTGAATGGTTGGCCTGGAGAAGGGAGATGATGTAGTTGACTTCATGAGGAAGAAGAGACTTCATGATGTTGTTGGTGAAGAAGAAGCAGCTGTTTTGGCTTATTTGCACATGGTTTGAGTTTATTATAGGTCACATGACCTCCATGTTCGATTTTAGCCCTCTGGGGAAAGAATATGAATCTTAATCTGAGAAATAATGAATTCACTTACCAAGGCCAAAAAACTGTTCAAATGGGTACACCAGCAAACATACCTTATATATTCCTAAATAATTATGCTTATGCTGTATAAAGTATACCATTACAAAGCTATGATGTAGAGCTTGAAAACAAACCTAGTTACATATTATTAGCTGCAGTGGTTCTCTAAATATGGTCAATACAATAAAAATGTACAAAACATTTGAACGGTTTTTTGGGTCACTGTAATTGCCCAAGGTTGATTGTAGTCTGCATCGTATAACCAAGAGTTAGTTTCCCAATCAAAGGTGTTGTGTATTCCTGGTACAATAGCAAGTTGGACGTAAGATTGGTTTTCCCTTTGTATTCTGTTGAGGCATAGGTGGTAGAACTAGACAGTGAGACAATAGTAGCTGATGTATGTCCAAGCCAGGTAAAACAGGCGATACCCTATCCTTAAAGAATCAACGATGAGATGGTGATGTGGCTGGATGATCCTGGTCCAAAGGTTCAATTCGCTAGAGTGCAGGGATTGATAATCAACTGGTTGTCCTTGGATGTTCTTTGCTTGAGCAAGTTGCCAATATAATAGTTGTTGTCATGCTGGTGGCAGGAGTCGACTAAGGGTTTCAAGGTATAATGCGTGTTCGTCGTGGCTTAGGAGTTGTCCAAATGGTAAGACTTCAAGGAACTCTTTGACAATGAGATGAGGAAAGTCTTTGTGGGGTGGTTCTATTTCTGGTACGTCGTGTAGGTTGGTTAAGGTGGTGACAGGGAATGCGGTGGAGGCCCAAGTTCAATAATGATTTAGGCTCAAGACGTGTCTGGTGATAGCGTCTTCTTCTTCTTCTTCTTCTAAGGCGTTGTAAGGTGAGCCATATCGCTGGCCTCGGAACCACATGCGGACCGCGCGCGATGCGTGACACTCGGCCTCCTCCCACACCTTGCCTCCTTCCTTGCATCGCATCGCCCAGTCCTCACCACCGACCACGTGCGCACGCCACGCCTCGGCACACGCGACGTGTTCGCGTCTCAGGCCTTTCACCATGGCCTCGACCGTCTCGACCAGTCTTGATTCTCTTTCATGCCTATCTCCCTTTCATGCCTTTCATCCTTAGTACTTCTCTCCTGTATATAAAACACCTAGCTACTCTGTAGTAGAAAAAGAGGAAGAGGAATACAGTCTTCTTGAGTTCTCCTTACCTTCAGTCAGAAACAACTGCACGCGAGTGATCTTGCTCTCCTCTCCTCTCCTTCTCTTCTCCCTTCCTCCTCATTCCTCTTGCTCTTGGGTCAAGACAACCGTCTTTGGATCGCCGTCCAGCCCCACGAACTCTGCGCGCCCTGGTTTGGCTCGCTTCAGCGTATTCTCAAGGCACTATAGTCAAGGCAAAGAAGAAAGGTTTATTTGATCTTTATTGAAGCGTTACAAGGGTGGTTCTTACTTTTTAAGAACCATGCGCAAGATCTATGGTTCCGAGATGATACCTCTCAATTATTTCAAGAGGGTTAGGGGGAATATGAGGCGTGAAACAGAAGCAAAGTAACTGTGGGTTGAAGCGGTTGGTATCGACTGTATAAGTTGAATAGTGACGTAGAGAGATGTGGTTACTGTTCTCTTCGAAATGTAAGTAACTGTAAGCAAAAGTGAGGTGTCTGTCCAAGAAGTCATGTATGATAGATAAGCAAAATGAGCCCTTGTAAGCAGGGTGGTAAACAGCAGGCAAAGTAAGAAGTTTTCTAAACAACGAAGTGTTAAAAATGTATGCAATGCATCCAAGGGGAAAGTCAGCATCCAGGGTGTAGATCCCAACGTTGGAACAGATGCTGAAGGGGGTTAGATTGTACTTGGTGGCAAGGGCAGCATTGGAGGGTTCCACAGCAAAAGTGTGGATGATGCATGCACAAAATGCAGTTGTGAAGGTGTCGGTGAAGGCGTGATGAGTTAGCTGATCAGTGGTAGGGATGCATGACAGGTAATCTTGATGGTTTAAGTTGTGGAGGGGATGCCACTGCTCGCGGGAGCGGCTGGTGCTGGGAAGGACAAAGTACTGGTGAGGATGGAACCGAAATGCTGTGCAAAGGGGACGATCAAGGAAGCCTTCAGGCAAGGGAGGATGGTCCGCTTGCTGCTGCTCGTTCTGTGCTGGAGGGGGAGTGCTGATGGGGACGAAGTTGCCTGGAATAGGCTGGGCAGTAGTAGGAGATGATGGGGGAGCTGTTGGGGAGTACAAGATGCTGAGGGGTGAAGATGCGTCGACTGGCTCAAGGTCTTCAGTGAGGAGATGAAGGGCGGTGCGTGGAGTAGGCTGGAGAGGAGAAGGGAGATGAAGGGAGGTATTGACAAGAGTGGGGGAGTTGGGAGTAGACACTTGAGCATTGGCTGGTCAATACAGGAATGATGAGAGACTGTCCAGATGTCAAGACACATAATGCTGATCACTAAGGACTCAGGAGCAGGTGTTGCAATCTACCCCCTCGTCAGTTCGTCCCTAACCTCTTCTGTTATCATTTTCTTTTGTCACCCCTGTCCCCTTGGTTACCGTTTCATCCCTTGATGCTGATGGTCCCTTATTGTTTCACCTATTGTGTTTCACCTATTGTGTTTCACCTATTGTTGAGTTACTTTTGCTATTGGCCCACCTTTTATCTATTGTTCCACATATAGTACTGTACAGCCTTGCTACTTACAGTATTTAAGCGCCTGTAGAAGCTGGGGAATGCCCCAAGCTTAGCTTTGTCCCATCTCCTGTCGCATCCCTTTGCCCTGTATCCTCTCTCAATCACAACTTGTTTGTGCTGGCTCTTACCTTGCTTGACATCAACACACTAGGAGGAACCCTTGCGTCCCTCTTACTCCTCTCTTGCTCTATCATTGTCCTCCTCTTCTGTGAAACCAGAAGATCAACTCTGTCTGCGGACTGAGTCATTGTCTGACTCAGCCTTGAGATGCTAAACCCCTGAACCGGTCTCCTTGAGCCGGCCCCCACTGAACCCTTGAACCAAGTCACAGGGACTTGGCCCCACTGAACCCTGAGCTAATGCTCTTATGGCCACGACGCCGTAACAGCAGGTGGGCAAGGGTCGGAACAGATAATACACAGCGAAGGTGGTGTTGAACAGAAGGACGAGCCAAACGATGAGGAGGTACCAGATGGGGACTGGTAGGTGTTGCAAGAGACAGAGGCAAAGACTGGAGGCCAGTGTAGCAAGAGGGCTTTAAACAAGGCGGTCGTTGAAGAGTACCTTGGGAGCGAGGGGAATCTTTAGACTGAGCGGTTGCGGGGGAGTACCCAGGAAGATGAGAGTATCACAAATGGACAGTTTGACGACTGCCATGCTTCATTGGGGTTTATATACAGTGTACAGGGTCAATTACAAAGAATTGGAACTATTCTAGACCCTTTGGTACCATCCAATAGGACTACAGAGGCATAAACTTGCTTGTGTCAAGTTTCAGGCTTACTGAGCACATTACTGATCATTGTGGGGCAATGATATCATTATGATGTCACTGTGGAGCACTTAGTGAGCCTATGAGGTCACTGTGGAGTCGCTCAGTCAGCCATGATGTCATTGGAGCCTTGATGATGTCAGGTGAGTTATGCAACAGTTTCTAAGAGTTTGTGCTGCTGTTTCAGGTTCTTGGTGGCTGGGTGACCATGTGGCTGCCACACAATGATTACCCGATTAGGAAACGGGTGCCTGGTCATGTTATAGTGCCTTTGCAATAGCGATATCTTGTACCGCAGGAGGGGTAGCCCAGGAAATGGAAAGGAGTTGGCAATGCAAAGTGAGTGTCACCGACTGGGGGCGGTGTCGCTGACAAATCGGTTCACGCGCGAGACGAGCGTAGCGAGTCGAGCGAGACACTAAGTCTTCGCGAATTTCGGGGATCTCGGATACGATATTGCCAAGGCAAATATGTTCCGCAAAGAGGGGAAACGACGAATAAGTCTTCGCGTTGCGAAGACTTATGAGTAGGGAAAGTTTCAGACGAAGTGCTTGATGTCTTGCAAGCCTACAAGTCCTGAAGTTCGAAATCCAGTGATATTTCACAGGAGAACAAGCTTAGAGCTTGTCCTCGTAGAACAGCGGTCTTATATACATGTTAGATACTATCTCAAATAGTATCCTTGAGGTAGAAGTGAGGCGATCAAACTGGAACATGTGGGAAACGTCTGGTACAAGCGAGGCTACGGAAGGATCATAAAACACGCGGGAAACTCGAGACATGTCCGGGTAGGCTTATCCGGTTGCCGGTCCGGTTCGGAGTACCGGTTCTTGTGACATTACCCCCTTGTTAAGGTCTAACCTACGTAGGGGTGGACGTTAGAGATGCAACGATGGGTGTGGTAGTGAAGTTGATCCCGAGGGACTCGACACATTTTGTGTGGTTTGCAGCGTCGATGTGGGGTTCTGCAGAGTTCTTCTTTGTGTCCATGACGATTGCAAAGAACGCAGGTGGTGATTTTGGGGCAGTCGACAGTGTCGTGTCCCCCGTCGAGACACCAGGAACATTTGTCGGAGGTACGAGGGGAGAACTGGTACCAAGGGTCCATGATTGCCTCTTTAGCATCCTTGTGTTCTTGTTCGGTTAGCTGTGGCATGGTTTGGAATAGAATTCTGGGCTCGAGTCGTATTTTGGCGTTAGCTTTGGCCAACTTGACTTCACTATCCCGAATTTCCCATAGCATGTCGTGGTAGCGCCCTCTAGCCGTTACGAGTTGGTTGGCCATTTGTCGTGCTTTCTTTATGGCGAACCGATATCGAAGGACTTCGGCTTCGAGGGACAGATCTCGCTCGAGAGTGAGAGCCTCATTGACGGCCTTGGTGTGTCTAAGCCCTTCTTTGAATAAGAAGGCATCCTTTGTAGTAAGGAGAGGACGAGGGTAGGGGTCAGCACGAGCTCGAATGGAGATTCGGTGAGTAGGGACACCCGGGGCCATATGTCGCGGTGACGGATGGGAACCGTTGGTCAGGTTGGGTAGGACGAATCGTGGGGGAATGGTGTCGTCTTCATTGCCCGGATCTGGGATTAGTATGTCAAGCCCTAGAGTTCCTTCCATCCAGTCGCTTCCCAGTTCGCGTAGTTCCGCCGCAGTATCTGTTCCCGGAGGTATAGGTGTCACGTAGGCTGGTGGGGGAGTGTCGTTGTTTCGTGGAGGTATGGGAACAAAGTTTTCGTTGAGGAGTATCAAGTTAATTGGTTGTTGAGGGATGGGTGTGTCGAGTCGAGGGGGAATAGGGATGGGGTCTGGAGAAGGGGAATGAACGTGATAAGATGGGCTGCGGGCAATTGGGGAGTCAGTTCCTCTAGTAGGGGAGTGGTTGCCGAAAGCTCGTAGTATCGTGGGTAATGTTTCTTCGTGCCAAAGTTCTTGGGCTTGTGCTATCATTGCTGCGTGTCGTGCTGCACGTCGCACTAGGAGTCGAGTGTTGATAGTTGCGGCTGTGGATGGGGATGGTTCTCTGAGATCGGTAGGGGAATGAGAGTTGGGGAGTGTGGAGGAGTAGGGACAAGTGTGATAGAAGAGGGGGCAGGTGAGTTGACGTTGGAGGACATGTTGGGTTGGGGGAATGGAGTGGTGAGGGATGTTGGTTGGGATTGGTGGTCTTTTATACGTTGGGTCGTCCAGCCGTAGCGGAGTAGAATTCTTGAGGAGTCTGGGGGCGTTGAGGTTGTGATGATCGACCCATGAGTCATCTGACGATGGGTAGCCTTTCCAGTGCACGAGGTATTGGAGTTTACGTGTTCGTCCAAACCTTCTGGCATCTAGAATGGCCTCGATTTCGTATTCTTCTTCGTTATCGATGATCGGGGGAGGTCGTGTGAACGGCGTGCCATACTCTTCCGTTTCTATATATGGTAGGAGTAGGTTGACATGGAAAACGTCGTGTATTTTCATAGATGACGGAAGTTGGAGTTGGTAGGCGACTTTGGAAATCTTTTTTATGATGGGGAAGGGTCCGTAACGTTTTGGGGTCAGCTTGCGGTTTCCTCGTGTTTTGAGGTTCTTGCCTTCTAGCCATACGAGGGTTCCTTCTTTCATTTCCGGGTTATCAGGTCTAGAGGGTTGTTGTTTACGTTCTAAAAGTTGCTGCGCATCGCGTCTAGATTGTTCTAGTTCTCTGAGTCGATCGGTTGAGGCGGGAACGTTGTTGTCCTCGAGGTTTATGTCGATCTGGGGTTTGAATCCCATGAGAAGTTCGTGTGGTGATCGTCGTGATGTTTCATGCTTCCATGAGTTATGTGCGTATTCCGCAATGGGAAGTATTTTTGCCCAGGAGTGTGGGTGGGTTGCGGTCCAAGGTCTTAAGTATTGTTCTAGCCAGGCATTCATTCTTTCAGTTTGTCCGTCAGTTTGAGGGTGGAATGCTGTGGACATGTTTTGTTTGATGCCTAGGCTTTTACATATGCTTTGGAGAAGTTCGATGCAAATCGGGGGTCTCTGTCGGATATGATTCTTTTGGGGATTCCAAACCAAGGCACGAGGTGTTTTAGGTACTCGTGTGCAACACCTGTTCCATCAATCGTTTTGTTACATGGGATAAATTTGGTTGCTTTAGAGCATCCTTGATCGACGAATGGTGAGGATACTATCGAATCCTTCTGATTTTGGTAAGTCGGTGATGAGGTCCATTGACACGTATTGAAAGGGGCCTTGTTCAACGTGTGTGTCGAGTGGAAAGGTTGTGGCTTTCTTTCTTGGTAGATTGGTTTTGGATTCTTGGCATTTGGCGCAACCTTTTACGTATTGTTCTACGAATTGTCGTAGTTTGGGTCCTTCATAGTGTTGTTTGACTAGGTCCCATGTGTTGGCAATTCCAGGGTGTCCTGCAGGTGGGGCATCGTGAAATTGTCGTAGGATTTCTCGTCGTTTGTCTAGTTTGTCAGGTAAGTAGATTTTTCGTGTGAATATTTCAGGTGGAAGGAGGGTGGTTTTTTGTTCTTCTACCCCCTTGTTAAGGTCTTTGCGACGAGAAAGTGTGTCGGCAATTGTATTTGTGTGTCCAGGAATGTGTTCCATAACTAAGTTGAAGTCTTGCATATATTGCATCCATCTTGCTTGTCGTCCCGTTAGTTTTTGTGGTTCTTTGAAGTATGTTAAATTTTTGTGGTCTGTCCTTATTCGAACGGGTTTCTCTGCACCTAGGAAGAAATGGTCGGCCACTTTTGAGGCCGAAGATGACGGCAGCTAGTTCTTTATCATGTGCGTCGTAATTTCTTTCTGCGTCTAGTAGTGTTCTTGAATAGAATGCTATGGGGTGGAGTCCATCTTCGTATTCTTGGGAAATCACTGCTCCTACGGCAAATCCTGATGCGTCAGTATCTAGGATAAATTGTTTGGTCCAATCTGGAGTTCGGAGAACTGGGTAGGACACGCATGTGTCTTTTAGTGATTGGAATGCTTGTTGTTCCTTAGGTGTCCATTCCCATTGTTTATTCTTTTTTGTCAGATTATTGAGCGGCCTAGCTTTAATTGAGAAGTTTGGGATGAAGTTGCGGTAGAAGTTGCAGAATCCCAAGGAAACTGCGAACTTCTTTTAATGTTTTTGGTGTAGGCCAGTCTTCAATCCCTTTGACCTTTACTGGGTCCATAGTGATCTTTCCTTCGCCGAATGATTACACCTAGGTATTCGACTTTTCTTTTGTGGAATTGGCATTTTTCTGGTTTAAGATATAGGTCGTGTTGTCTTAATTTTGACAGGATGTGGTTGACTTTTGATTTATGTTTTTCTTCATCATTTTCTGTGGCGATAATGATGTCGTCCATATAGATTTTCAAGCCATCCTTGAGCGAGTTCCTCTTGAAAGATGTCGTCCATCATTGTTTGGAAAGGTTGCTGGAGAGTTAGTTAATCCAAAGAACATTACCGTTGGTTCAAATAGTCCGTCGCTTGTTTTGAAGGCTGCTTTCCATTCGTCTCCCTCTTTAATCCTAATGTTGTTGTAGCCCCATCTGATGTCGAATTTAGGTGAAGAGTTCTTTGCCTGCTAGGGCATGTATCAACTCTGGGATTAAAGGAAGTGGATAGACGTTGGGTATGGTCCATTTATTCAGGTTTCCTATAGTCTTGTACTGGTCGAAATTTGCCATCTTTCTTTTTGATCAGGAAGAAGCCACTTGCATATGGTGAGTTGGACCTTCTAATTCGTTTTAATCGCAGATTTTGTTCGAGAAATTTTCCCTGTTCTTCTTTTTCTTTGGGAGAGAGGGGGTACACTCTGCAATTGATTGTCGTGGGGAGCGTCGGGCTTAAGATCGATAGCGTGATCCCACTTTCTTGGCCCAGGAAATCTCTCTGATTTTTGTTCTTCAAACACTTGACCATAGGTATGATATTGGAGGGGGACTATTTGTTGCCAAGTCAGTTGTTTTGATTGCATTTGGGATTCCGCTAGTTGTTGGGCTATTGTAGTTTTTCGCAGTTGCGTTTGTACCCATAGTTCATCGCCTTCTTCCCATTGTGCGATATTCCTTTATCCATTCTGGTGTTTCTTCATCTCCGGATAAGGCTATCTTTCCTAACAGCGTTCCATCGGTCCAATTGATTTTGGGATTTGCTTGATTCAAGGAAGGGGATATCCTAAAATTAGGTCGTCTTGTCCGATGTCTGCTACAAGGAATTGGTGTTTATCCTTTCGTCCCAATAGTTCTAATTCCATGTCTACCGCTTGAGTGATTTTTCCTAGACGATTAGGGGTATTATCAACATTTTTCACTACTCTTGGCGTCGACAATTTTCGTGTTTTCAATTGAAGTTGTTTGGTTAACTTGGGGGATATGAAGCATTCCGTTGCTCCACTATCAATTAACGCAGTTTTCTCTTCGGCTTTTGAGGTTCCAACGTACATAGTCAAGTTGACCTGCATTGACTTTCTTTTTATAACTTTATGTACATTGGTACCTAGGGCCCGAGCGATCGCCGATATGCTCAGGCGTCTGAAAAATCCTTTCCCTCGTCGTCGTCAGTCTCTGCATTCAACATCCTAATGAACTCCTCTCTTTCCTCTTTAGAGAGGGCTTTGGCAGCTTTTGCGACTTTGGCCGTTGCACTTTCTTCAATGATTTCGACAACGGAGGATTCGGATGTGGTGGGGGTCGCTTCTGCCGTGCGTGCGCGTGTCGGCTCGCGTTTGGGTTTCGTGGGGCAGTCTCTGGCGAGGTGTCCTTGTTTTGAGCAGTGGAAGCATCTGCCTTCGGCGCGATGTTTTTCTTTATCGGCTTCGGTGATCGCTTTGCGTGCTGCGCCTGCGCTGGTGTCCATTGCATTCGGGTCGCGTGGTGGAAGGCGTGCGCGTGGTGCGGCGGTATTGTTGGTGGTGTTGCCGCGCGCGCCCCAATTCGAAAGGCGGGCCCAAGGGCGACTGTTGTTCGAGTTGGTGTTCCTGTTGTGGGTGTTGGCGTGGTCAGTAAGGACTGCGCGTTTGCGCATCCAAATGCGATGTTGCTTTTGGGCACCGGTCATCCATTCGAGGAAGGTAGTTGGGTCCTCCTGGCTAATAATTGCTTCGACTAGTGGTTTGGGGAGGCCGCACGCAAACAAACGCATAACCATAGGATCGTCCGTGTGTAGAGATCCTCGTCGAGCTAACAACTCGAAATTAGCTATGTATTCATCCAAATTATTTTCCTTCATCTTGAGTTCGCGGAGTTGGTCTTGCGCGCGCTCGCGTTCAGCGTAGTCGGTAAACGCTCTTTTGAATTGTTGCTCCATAGCCTGCCAAGCTGTTAGTCCAAAGGGGATCTCGTCTGGATCCATCATGACTTTTTCGAGCCACTCGTCCATCGCTTCGACCCAACCATCGACGCGAGGTCCTTCCATCAATGACAAGAAATAAGCACATTTCTTGATGGGGTTTTGGGCAATTTTGCTGTCGAAGTTCATTCTCATGAAGCGTCGAAACGCGGTGAGAAATGCGTGAGTACGGGCGCGGTCGCCGTTGAAGGCCTTGGGCGGAATGCCCTCGAGTTTGCCATTGTCGGCGGAGCGTGCGTCGCGGTCGTGTATGCCGTATGCGTCGTAATCGTTGGGGTCGGGGCTGGGAGGTCGTCTATCGCGTCCTCTGAATCCTTGAAATAGGGACGGGCGTGGATATGCCTGCGCCGTTCCGGACGACGCCAACTGTTGAGGTACTTGTGCGGGTGGTTCTTCTGGTTCGTCGGCCGCAACGAAAAGTTGCGTCGTGGTCTGGGGTTCTTGTTCCATGGGTTCAGGCAGGCGCGGGTCCGGGGGTTGGTGCGCGAGACGGGTTCTTCGAGTTCGGAATTGGTTCTCCTGATTTAATGAGCTGTTCCATGTCAAGACCCTTGAGAGGGTCAGAGATCAGTCCGAGAGCCAGGACGTGCGACGCGGTAGGCCTCGAAGTAGTCTTCGCGGCGTCGGATTTCGAACCACACGCCGTAGAGTGACCCAAGGCCTACTTTGGCCCTTCTGTAGTAAGCATAGTACCCGGTCCAGGGTACACTGTCTATTCCTACTCTGAGGAAGTGAGCATTTTCTCTGAAGGCCTCGGGGACAAATGCGTCGTCGAGGTCTGGGTTCAGCTTGAAGGGACATTTGAGTTTCTTCAGCCCTTCTTCTGTGGGTTTTCCTTGTCCTTTGAATCTCCAGTCTCTGGCCATGGAAGTCATTTTCTCAAAACTGTTGTATTCGGGGGTGGATGCGTGTACACGCGTTCGGGGTCAAGGGTTCGAAGGTAAGCTTGTTCTAATGTCACCGACTGGGGGCGGTGTCGCTGACAAATCGGTTCACGCGCGAGACGAGCGTAGCGAGTCGAGCGAGACACTAAGTCTTCGCGAATTTCGGGGATCTCGGATACGATATTGCCAAGGCAAATATGTTCCACAAAGAGGGGAAACGACGAATAAGTCTTCGCGTTGCGAAGACTTATGAGTAGGGAAAGTTTCAGACGAAGTGCTTGATGTCTTGCAAGCCTACAAGTCCTGAAGTTCGAAATCCAGTGATATTTCACAGGAGAACAAGCTTAGAGCTTGTCCTCGTAGAACAGCGGTCTTATATACATGTTAGATACTATATCAAATAGTATCCTTGAGGTAGAAGTGAGGCGATCGAACTGGAACATGTGGGAAACGTCTGGTACAAGCGAGGCTACGGAAGGATCATAAAACACGCGGGAAACTCGAGACATGTCCGGGTAGGCTTATCCGGTTGCCGGTCCGGTTCGGAGTACCGGTTCTTGTGACAGTGAGAGATCTCTCTCTTGAGTGAAATAGGACAATCTATGGCCTGGACCTGGCCTTGGTTTGTAACATCCACAACAAGAAGAAGGTGTACTATGTGACTCCCAACAAGCAGCATGGTTGGACACATGCATACTTCTGTAAAGACCCCTACTGTCATTGGCATAGACAGTGGTAAGCGGGCACACAAGTCCCGACTCCCTAGGAAAGGCAGTGGCAAGTGGACAAACTGGAAATTGAAGGTGAACATAGCATATGCATAAAGTTCAACCAGAAATCAAAGCAAGGAACCAAATTTGGTTGGTTCAAGGCTAGAGAGAGGGACAATCTACCCTCAGGAGTTAAAGGGACTGCCATCTGGTGTTGGGCAGACCAGGAAGGACCGAACAGATATGAGGTCCAATATAAAGGAAGCTACCTTCCTTGTGAATATATCAGTGATCAGTCGTACTTCATTGATTACCACAAAGGACATTGCTATGCAGAA
The DNA here is from genome assembly GCA_025769875.1 of Russula earlei. Taxonomy (NCBI): domain Eukaryota; kingdom Fungi; phylum Basidiomycota; class Agaricomycetes; order Russulales; family Russulaceae; genus Russula; species Russula earlei. The sequence goes on along the minus strand of JAGFNK010000598.1, from coordinate 13,065 downwards.
GAGGATGAAGACATTGACAAATATAAGGTTCTAGGTCTAGGAATCAAGACAGATCCTTATACTACTCATTGGGAACCCAGAAGCCCAGTAGTAGACGACCCAGCTCCATTGATACAAAAGTCATCAAGTGGAGAAACAGAGAAGTTGGACCCTCCAACTACAGACCAGAAAGCAGAAGCACCAGAAGTATTGGAGCTAGCTAAAAGACTGGAGCAGACAGTACACATTTCACCCATTGAACCAACAATTGTTGAAGAACCAGAAGAATCAGTTGAAATGGCTACCATTGCAGTGACACAGACAGCCACCATTGCCACCCAGACAGCAGGTGGAAGAACAGGGCCTACCATTGTAGTAAACCCAGGAGGCAGTCCACCTGGTGCAGGAGGACCACCTGGTGGTGAGGAGTCCCTTTTGGACCCACAGGTCCACCAGCCCCAGGAGGAGGACCACCTGCAGCGCCTCCTGTAGGACCAGGAGTGAACCTGGCACCCCAACCAGCACCAGGCCCCCATGGAGGCAATGGATCTTTGAAAGGAGACCCTCCTGAGGTCTTCAAAGGAGACAGAAAGAAGACGAAGTACTTCGTCCAAGATTTCAATCTATGGAATCTGCTTAACAGTGACAACCCAACCATGACTATTCCAATGAAGCGAGTAGCCTTCGCTCTCACCTACATCAAGGGAGAGAAAGTGCATGAATGGGTGGTCAACCAAACAAACCTGGTAGAAGCAAAACGAAATGGGAACATGTTGTTGCCCTATGCACCTGTGCAACTGGATCCAACTGACATGCTCTTTTGGACTGAATTTGTGGATGACTTCTTCAGAGAATTCAAAGACACCACAGAACCTGAAGACACTTTCATGGAGCTACAGCAATTTTTCATGTCTAAAGCAGCATCACTGGATGACTACACCAGCAAATTCCTTGTTCTGCTCAGTAAAGCAGGATGGGACCAGAACTCACCAGGAGCAGTCAAAGCCTATAAGGCTGGATTAATCACCTGGCTGGTGTGATGAATTTACAATTGACCAGTCAGAGACATACCTGCCATCAATGACCTACAAGCATGGATCAATGCTGCCAGGGAAGAACAAGCCAGAGACCAGCTTATGAAAGCTAATATTGGATCTGGAGGTGGATCATTGACCATCAGGGAGAATCACATGAAATCCCTACAGGCTGGGAAAGGGCAAAACCAAAGAGACCCCAATACTATGGAAGTGGACTCAGTATCCACTGATGCAGCAAGGACTAAGTGTCATCCTCCTCTGACAGAGGAGAAGAAGAAACTGCTAGCAGAAGGAAAATGCTTCATCTGCAAGAAGACAGGACACATCAGCCGGAACTGTCCTAACAAGGACAGAGTCAAGAAGAAATCAAGTAACCCAAGGGACAAAGGAAAGGCTTGAGCTCTGGAAACAGAGAAGGAGGACAACTCAGGGGACAGTGGAAATGAAAGCACTGTCTCTGGATGATCCACATCTCCCCCTCCTATCTACAACAAGAGCTCCTCCTCTGCATTCATAAAGATGTTCACCAAACAGAAGGAGGACTTATTGGAAGAACTGATGGAACAGGGTTTTTAGGAACACCTAAGTCAACAGCCTGGCTTAGGAAGAATAGTGTGTTGCAAGGGTACATTAGAAGACCGAATGCTATGAATATTCCATTCACTTTCATCACTGCACACACGATGGCTGAGGAATCTGCTCTACTAGACAGTGGAGCAACTGAGAACTTCATCAATCACACAGCTTGGAAAAGACTGAAGATTGGGAAACAAGAACTACATGAACCTATGGTAGTAAGAAATGCCGATGGAACCCAGAATAAGCAAGGGGAACTCACCCATTACTGCTGGCTTTGTGTCCAATACAAGGAGAAGGAGAGCTTGCAAAAGTTCTATCTCACAGATTTAGGAATGGATTGGGTCATCCTGGGATATCCCTTCCTATATGAATTTGACCCCGCCATCAACTGGAAGAAAGGACAGCTGATGGAAGGAGCAGTACAAATTGAGACTGCTTGATACAAGTACCTGGACCTCTATGTTGCAAATATCCAAAAGCAAGCAAGAGATGAAAATTGACAATTGAAGAAAGGAGAAGCCATTTACCTACAGAAGACGACTATTGCTCAGAGATGGGCCCAGCAGTTGATTGAACCACAGGAAGGAGAGGACCCCCTTTCCAATGTTCCAAAGCAATTTCACCACTTTGCAGATGTCTTCTCAGAAGAGAAGTCCCAGAGGTTCCCACCACCAAGGGAACCAGATATGCAGATGGAGCTGTTGCCTGATGCACCAAAGGAGCTAAACTGCAAAGTGTACCCCCTGACATGAGATGAATGAGAATACCTCAAGACATTCCTAGCTGACAAAGTAGAAAAGCGATACATCACTCCAGGTCCATCCAGCTACACATCTCCAGTGTGTTACCGAGTGGTTTGGGGTCTGGAAGATGCCGGAACACCTGAACTATGGACTGCACTGTTTCCACCATGTGTGCATCAGATCTTGACCATTTATGTCCGTTGATATTGTGTTCAGAACGTGTTGATCACACCTTTCCGAAGATGTACTAAAGAAGCAATGTGTCATATACCATTCTCCAGAGAGGGCCCTTGAAGGACCCTTCCTTATAGGAGGAAACCCAGCCTCCATGGTCTCACCCTGTTCACACGAGCAAAAGGGGTGAGTAGAGGTGTCCACAATATCGCGCGTGCATTGTTGCGCGAGCGATTCTCGGCACAATCGACATACAGCAAGCCCCACTTAAAGGCAACCCTTTTAGCAACAAAAGACAGTATTAGGGCCTTCCTAAAGACCCTTTGGAACGACCCTAGAAGTTCTACAATAGGCACTAACCTAGTAGCAAAGGCCCTACAACGCGTTATTAGACCAACTCTAATAACTATAGAACGGACTATAAGGCAATACTAAGGACCTTAATAGGAGTATTAGGGTCGACTCTAAGGACCTTAATAGGAGTATTAGGGTCGACTCTAAGGACCCTAATAGAACTATATAAGGGCCTTATAAGATAACACTACCCCCTAACCAAACTACAAGTCCTCAAATGACCGGCCCTAAACTAACTAACAGGAAATGAATCAGGTGCTCGCACGTGCACTAAAGTAGTGAACACATGAACAAGGGAAGCTCTTACTCATCAAGAAGAGCCTTCTTACTCAGCAGCTTACTGAGCATGACTGAGCAGGCTCAGTAAGCGTCCTCCGACTTCTTACTCATCATTCTATTGTGCTTGATAACAAGGTTATGACTTGTTCCCTATTTAGCAGTTCTCTTGTAGTATATAAGCGCTCAATAAAGTAGCGGACAGTCCTCAGACTGTCCATTTGTTTACGGCACTCTCCATTCCTGGGATACTCCTTTAAGGACCGTCCCCTTGTGACTATCCTGGCCTCTTCTCTGCGTGATTGCCCTACTCTCACAGTAACCGTGCCTCTCTGGTACCTGTTACTACTCTGGTCTTTACTCCTTGCCCACGCCGTCTTGGACATCTATCGACTCGTCTTCGAACTTATCCCTCGCTCTTGAACTGGATAGTTCAACAGTGAGTCTTGACACAATGAGTAGCATTGCTTCTGTCCCAGATGTTCCTGTACTGCCACATACGTTGCTTCCTTGATTAGGAAAATACTTATGACACCAAGATTGCTACTAGGGAAGCACTTAATGCTTCCAGCACCAAGATCATTTACATAGAAGCAACCTCACTTCTATGAGCCACCTTTTGCTTCTATAGCACCAACCAGTACTACAGTAGCACAAACCTTATCCCTGTAGGGCTATATAAAGCCCCCAGTTGTAACAGTTGAGCCCTAAGCTTGACTTAGTTTGCCAATACCAAACAGTTGACTCTGTTGCACAGCATAGAGCGCAGCTAACAGGCCAAGCAACCCACCTTAGAGGTTGTGCTAATGCTCAAGTGATATTCGGGTGTAGAGCAATATGTATACTCGTCTACATGTATGGTATTTATACCTCTATGACCCAGGGCTGTTCCTAAGTCCAAAAGAGGTGACTACAGGTGTCCACTATATTGCGCACTCAGTGACATGTGATGTGGAAATGTTCTAGACGCAGCATAAGGCTGCATCTTGTGATAGATAGTGTAGTATGTGTAACCCTATTGCCATAAGTGCATATACTAAAGTTCTGTCTAACACGTAACATCTATAAGTGGATCTTGAACCTTGTATGAAGGTCTTCGCCTTCTTTGATCCGTTCAGGTTCCGGTTCAACACTCCCCCTTGCTAAGTGCATCGGTAGATGCTGTGAGCATTTTCCCACATTCAGGGGTAGAATGTTAGTCCTAGTTGCTCCCTGAATTTGAGGAACTTGATGTGACCAAGGTTCTTGGTGAACATGTCGGCTGGGTTGTAGGCCCCTTCAATAAAGATTCTTGCACAGGGTTGGAGGCTAAGAATATTGAGCCTTGGTTATCACCGAACAGTGGGATTGGAGCAAGATTGATGCCAAGTTCTGTTAGTAAGGATTTAATCCAAACCAACTGTCTGCTCATGTCAGAGAGTGACATGTACTTGGCTTCTGTGGAGGAGAGCACGACTGTTTTCTGTGCTTGTGAGTTCCACAAAAATATTGCTCCAGCCAGGTTTACCATATAGCCTGTAGTGGACTTCCAATTAGTCGGATCAGAAGCCCAGTCAGAGTCAGCATATGCCATTAGGCTGCCATTAGATGGTCCATCATAGACCAAGGCATAATTGGCGGTTCCCAAGAGGTATCAGCAAATATAGCATGCACGATTTAAATGATCCTCTGAGGGATTGGCAGTGTGTTGCAACAACTTTGTGACAGCAAAGGCTATGTCTGGACGTGTTCCAAGCATTATGTATAGGAGTGATCCTATAACTTGCTGAATTTTGACTGCAAGGCTGGGTCAGCAGCGGAAGTGTTGGGAGAGGGGTGATAGCCCTCTGGTAGCAGAGTAGGAGCAGGATTTGCATTAAGCAAGTCAAAACACTGCAGCACTTTCTTTAGATATTCAGTCTGGTCCAGATATATCTGGCCGGACTTGCATTGAATGTGCATGCATAGAAATTCTTGGGCATCGCCCAGATCTCACCATTCCCAGAGCTCTATGAAGCACTCCTTGGTTTTATTAATTTGTTTTTTGTCTGCTCCAAAGAAGAGCACATCATCAACATAGACGATGGCTATGATGCTCTTGTCTTTACTAACAAAGAGCCCAGAGTCAGACATAAGGCAAATAAGGCTGAGCGAGGCCATGGACTTGTCAAGGGCTTTCCACCATGCAAGTGCCACTTGCTTGAGTCCATATATTGCACGTTTAAGGCGCATGACTTTACGCTCTTGGCCTTTTATTTTGAAGCCCTCGGGCTGCTCCATATAGAGCTCTTCATTGAGCTCGCCATAGAGAAAGGCAGTCTTGACATCTAGTCTGCTAATGTGCCAGTTTTTGAGCGCTGCAAGTGCAATCATTAGGCAGACTGTCTCAAACCATACCACAGGTGAGAATATTTCATCATAGTCAATGCCTTCTACTTGGGAAAAGCCTTTGGCGACTAGTCTGGCTTTTTTACGACCATCAGACTTAAGGTCGAATACCCATCTATTTTTGATTATTTTGCGATCCTTAGGAGGATCGACTAGTTCGAAGACTTTGCGTCTGCAGAGGGATTCCAACTCCTCGTGACAAGCATTTTTCCACTCCTTTTGGAGTTCACTTGGCATTCACAGAATGTCCCTAAAGGTCCATTTGTCAATCTTTGCAGTATCAGGTGCTTCTGAACTTAGTGGAACTGCTTGGGCGAGCAGATAGTTCAGAAATTTGACTCCCCCTTCCCTTGCAAGATGTAGAATGTCTTCTACCTCATCCTCAGAGGCTTGCGGCGGTTGATCATCAAGGATGACAGGAGGGTAAGGGCCTGGTGCAGCCGATCCTGACATACTATCCTTGCTGGAGCTACCAGGTTGGTTTTCTGTCATTGTTCTCCATGTGTGTGTGCGCTGAACATCTTTTTCCACTTCTGTGGGGTGTCTGCGTTCACCATAGACGTTGCCAGGATGAGTAGGTACTTTCCTCAACTGCTGAGACCTTCGAAGAGGTACAGGTTCTTCAACAGGAGGAGGGGACAGTGTAGGAGGGACGGGCATTTGCTTGCGTTCCTCTTCTTCTGGCGCCTGTATAGGCTGCTCATCATCCTCACTTTTGATTGTAGGGAATGGGTCATCAACACCAGGAATGGTGTCTTCGATAGGTTGTTGAGGTAGTTCCTCACTCGGTTCATTAATCTGCGTGGTACCTCTAGTGCGCGCTTTGTTGCATTTGGGGTACAGGGTCTCATTGTACAGGGCAGTTGCATTAGTGTAAAGCATGTTATTAGGGAGCCTCATAAAGAGTGAGGCTTTGATCCCCTCAGTATGACCAAGATAGATCATTAGCTCGCTTTTAGGCGAAAGCTTGTTGACTCGACACTTTTCTGGTATGTGCACATATGCACCACAACCAAATACTCTGAGGTGTGAGATATCAGGAACCTCGTTCTTTAGGACTTCATAGGGTGTACGCTATTGAAGGCGTCTGGCAGGTGTCCTATTGTAACAGTGTGTCCCATGATTCACTGCAAATTCCCACCAGGAGGGAGGTAGACAAGCTTCAAGGTGCATTGCCTGAGCTTTGTCCATTACAGTGCGCATAAAATGCTCTGTGTGTCCATTCTGTTGTGGAGTGTATGGGGCGCTTTGCAGGATTTTAATTCCTTCGTCCTTTAGGACATTATCAAAGGCCTCGGACTTGTACTCTCCGCCAGCATCGGACATCCACTCTTTAATTCCTGCTTTGTATTGGTTTTTGACCATAGCAAGGAATTGCTTGATGGCCATTATGGTCGACTTTTTATTTTTTAGGAGTGTGATCCATGCATAGGAGGAATAATTGTCAATAAAGCTGATGAAATATTCGTACTTATGATATGACTTCACAGGGAAACTCTTAAGGTCCAAGTGAATATGCTCAAATGGTGCAGAGGCATGAGTTTCAGAAGGGGGGTGCGCAGATGCGGGCATTTTGCCTTGCATGCAGCCAGGACATACCGGCTGTTCCTGAGGTATTTTCAGGTCTTCAGGGAGACCCTTGGTATGTGTCTTTGCACATGTTACAACATCCTTAGAAGGGTGGCCAAGGCGTTGGTGAATGACATCATAATCTACTGTGTAGATAAGAGAATGCGCTTGTGCGCTTTCAATTGAGGCATCTAACCAATATGTGGTTTGACCTGGGAATAAGGGGTAAGAGGACAGGATTATACGTCCGTCCTCTCATAGGGAAATATAGAGGACAGGAGAAATGCGCGTGACAACTATTTTGGAGTTGACAGTGTGTTGAAGCAACACAGCGCCTTTGCCTTCCACATAGATTGTGTTATCGGCAGTTTTAACAGGGGATCTTTTGTGCAGCAAAGCCGGCATATACTCTATAAAGTCTTTTATTTCGAAGGTGAAGTGTGTGGATGCGCCAGAGTCTAGAAGCCATAAGGATCCCATTTTACTCAAGTCGTGCTGTCCTCTACATCTCAAACAATTTGTGTTACATTCACTATGCATGGAACTACTTCCTGTGCTAATTTGTACATTGTGTGATACAAGCGAACCCTTATTAGACATATCTAGCCCGCTTTGGGGCTGGGGAGATGCTAAAAGGTTCTTTAGCGAGTGAAAGGAGAGAGGGAGGCACACGCATGCTTCATTATCTTCAGGGTCGCTGCCCCAATCAAGCGGTTCATCCGATGGGGTCGGAGCATGCTCAGGGGTGGCAGCACCTTCTGAGGTACTGTCATATATGTCAAATAAATCCGACGTGTTTGTTTGCGTGAAGTCACCATTGTCCTGGTTCATAGGCTCAGGGGTGGGCGACGGTAGTTTAACTGCACTTGACAAGGCAGTGGATTGAGCCGAGATCTGCTGCTCAAGGGTCTTGACTGTCTGTATAGTGGGAGTTACCCCAAGATCATCAGCAAGATCAAGCGCTTTGTTTAAGGCCTTGTAAGGGCCATGTGTGCATTTGCAAGGGTCAGTCACAGTAGAGACGGTATGTTGTTGGATCCCTGAAGGACCCAGATGGGTGATGGAGGTAATGGTCGGGAGTGGGAGTGCGGCAACGTCCGCAATATGTGAGTGTCCAGGACCATGGCTGTGATTGGCCTTCTCCTTGCCTTTCCCTTTTCCTTTGCCACCACGCTTACCGCGCTGGCATTTGTCCTTATCTTCATTGCGCTTGGGCTTATTGCCCTGCTGCTGAGAAGAGAAGGAGGGGTCATCGTGCTTGCGTTTGACAGCTGATAGCTTCTGCATGCTGTGCTTCTTGCCTGTTCCACAATTGATCTCAGTTTGATATTGAGAGACAATAGCCTCTCAGATGTCCTTAGCATTAAGGTCGGCCAGTTCATAGTTCTGAGTAACGATGTGGACAAGCATTTCCCATTTCTGGGGAATGGCAACAAGCATGATGAGTGCCTGCAAGGTGTCAGGGATGTGAAGGGAGGAGGTGGTGAGACACTGGAATGCAGCGTGTATCCGATCCATTTGTGGGCCAGGGTGTTGGCTCGGGTTAATGTGAATGGAGATGGCTTCTTTGAAGTCCTTATAGATAGTAACTGTAGTCGCCATGCCATAAATGGTTTCAAGGCGATTCCAGATAGTCTTGGCATTATCCAGGGTTGTGAGATCCTGCTGGATCATGATGCTAGATCTAAGGACCATATGGCCAACTGCCATATCATTTCCTTTGTTCCATTCTTTGACAGCTGCCAGAGTGACAGCCTGGGCAGCAATCTCTTCGGGAAGAGGCACCTGAGGAAGTGCAGGGATGATTGGCAGATCAAAAGTGCCATTGCAATAACCCCACAGTCCAACGGACATGAGGTAGGCTTTCATAGCCTTTGACCAAATACCATAGTTAGCGCCATCAAGGATGGGGACAACAGGGGCAGAGGGTTGAGATGATGACATAATAGCTGTGAGAATGGGGCTTAGAGGTTGTCAGTAAGAGTATTGTATTCAAACAAGCCAACATAGTCTCCCCATAGGGTAGACTAGCTTGCCACAGCATGCAGGCTTCAGGGATGCTTCACCATCATTGCAGCCAATGAAGGCGCATGGCTTGCAGGGCCCATAACCTGTTGCGCAGCATAGAGTGCAGCTAACAGGCCAAGCAACCCACCTTAGAGGTTGTGCTAATGCTCAAGTGATATTCGGGTGTAGAGCGATATGTATACTCATCTACATGTATGGTATTTATACCTCTATGACCCAGGGCTGTTCCTAAGTCCAATAGAGGTGCCTACAGGTGTCCACTATATCGCGCACTCAGTGACATGTGATGTAGAAACATTCTAGATGCAGCATAAGGCTGCATCTTGTGATAGATAGTGTAGTATGCATAACCCTATTGCCATAAGTGCATATACTAAAGTTCTGTCTAACACGTAACATCTATGAGTGGATCTTGAACCTTGTATGAAGGTCTTTGCCTTCTTTGATCCATTCAGGTTCCAGTTCAACAGACTCCTACCCCCTCTGCAGAGCCCCTCTCATCTTGTTGCCATACTCCAGAAGGATCTAATACTCCTTCCCCTCCATGAGTATTGCTTGCTTGACTCAAGCATATCTGCATTGGTAGGACGCATTCATAGATGCAACCATTGATCTTATTTAAGGCACTTTGGAGCCTTAACATAAGTCGAGCTTCTATCACAGACATTGCTGTGAAAGCAAACCAGAAATAGGCAGGAAGCCTTAGGACTAGGATCTAGTCATCATACGGTCAGCAACCTACACTGAAGTAGTCAAGGGAGAGAATCTATACAGACCTCTCCACAACAAAAAGAAGGTGTACTACATGACTCTTGATGAGCAGCATGGTTGGACACATGCATACTACTGTAAAGACCCCTACTGTCATTGGCATAGACAGTGGTAAGTGGGCACACAAGTCCCGACTCCCTAGGAAAGGCAGTGGCAAGCAGACAAAGTGGAGATCAAAGGTGAACATAGCATACGCATAAAGTTCAACCAGAAATTGAAGCAAGGAACCAAATTTGGTTGGTTCAAAGCTAGAGAGAGGGACGATCTACCCTCAGGAATTAAAGGGACTGCCATCTGGTGTTGGGCGGACCAGGAAGGACCTAACAGATACGAGGTCCAATATAAAGGAAGCTACCTTCCTTGCGAATACATCAACAATCAGTGGTACTTTGTTGATTACCACAAAGGACGTCCCTATGCAGAAGAGGATGAAGACATTGACGAATATAAGGTTCTACATCTAGGAATCAGGACAGATCCTTATACTACTCATTGGGAACCCAGAAGCCCAGTAGTAGACAACCCAGCTCCATTGATACAAAAGTCATCAAGTGGAGAAACAGAGAAGTCAGACCCTCTGACTACAGATCAGAAAGCAGAAGCACCAGAAGTATTGGAGCTAGCTGAAAGACTAGAGCAGACAGTACACGTCTTGCCCATCAAACCAACAATTGTTGAAAAACCAGAAGAATCGGTTGAAATGGCTACCATTGCAGTGACGCAGACAGCCACCATTGCCACCCAGACAGCAGGTGGAAGAACAGGGCCCACCATTATAATAAACCCTGGAGGTGGTCCACCTGGTGCAGGAGGACCACCTGGAGGTGGAGGAGTCCCCTTTGGACCCACAGGTCCACCAGTACCAGGAGGAGGCCCACCTGGAGGAGGCCCTCCAGGAGGGGGACCACCTGCAGCACCTCCTGTAGGACCAGGGGCAAACCTGGCACCTCAGCCAGCACCAGGCCCCCATGGAGGCAATGGATCTCTGAAAGGAGACCCTCCTGAAGTCTTCAAAGGAGACAGGAAGAAGACAAAGTACTTCGTCCAGGATTTCACTCTATGGAATCTGCTTAACAGTGACAACCTGACCATGACTATTCCAATGAAGCGAGTAGCCCTAGCTCTCACCTACATCAAAGGAGAGAAGGTACATGAATGGGTGGTCAACCAAACAAACCTGGTAGAAGCAAAAAGAAATGGGGACCTGCCATCTTCCTATGCACTGGTGCAGCTGGATCCAACTGACATGCTCTTTTGGACTGAATTTGTGGATGACTTCTTCAGAGAATTCAAAGACACCACAGAGCCTGAAGACGCTTTCATGGAGCTACAACAATTGTCCATGTCTAAAGCAGCATTGCTGGATGATTATACCAGCAAATTCCTTGTTCTGCTCAGCAAAGCAGGATGGGACCAGAATTCACCAGGAGCAGTTGAAGCCTATAAGGCTGGATTAATCACCTGGCTGGTGTGACGAATCTACAATCGACCAGTCAGAGACATACCTGCCATCAGTGATCTGCAAGCATGGATCAATGCTGCTAGGGAAGAACAGGCCAGAGACCAGCTTATGAAAGCCAACATTGGATCTGGAGGTGGATTGTTGACCACCAGGGAGAATCGCATGAAATCCCTACAGGTGGGGAAAAGGCGAAACCAAAGAGACTCAAATGCTATGGAAGTGGACTCAGTATCCACTGATGCAGCAAGGACCAAGCAACATCCTCCTCTGACAGAGGAGAAGAAGAAACTGCTAGCAGAAGGGAAATGCTTCATCTGCAAGAAAGCAGGGCATATCAGCCGGAACTGTCCTGACAAGGACAGAGTCAAAAAGAAATCAAGTAACCCAAGGGACAAAGGAAAAGCTCGAGCTCTGGAAACAGAGAAGGAGGACAACTCAGGGGACAGTGGAAACAAAAGCACTGTCTCTGGACAATCCACATCTCCCCCTCCTACCTATAACAAGAGCTCCTCCTCTGCATCCATAAAGAAGATGTCCACCAAACAGAAGGAGGACTTATTTGAAGAACTGATGGAACAGGGTTTTTAGGAACACCTAAGTTGACGGCCTGGCTTAGGAAGAATAGTGTGTTGCAAGTGTACATTAGAAGACCGAATGCTATGAATATTCCATTCACTTTCATCACTGCACACACGATGGCTGAGGAATCTGCTCTACTAGACAGTGGAGCAACTGAGAACTTCATCAATCACACAGCTTGGAAAAGACTGAAGATTGGGAAACAAGAACTACATGAACCTATGGTAGTAAGAAATGCCGATGGAACCCAGAATAAGCAAGGGGAACTCACCCATTACTGCTGGCTTTGTGTCCAATACAAGGAGAAGGAGAGCTTGCAAAAGTTCTATCTCACAGATTTAGGAATGGATTGGGTCATCCTGGGATATCCCTTCCTATATGAATTTGACCCCACCATCAACTGGAAGAAAGGACAGCTGATGGAAGGAGCAGTACAAATTGAGACTGCTTGATACAAGTACCTGGACCTCTATGTTGCAAATATCCAAAAGCAAGCAAGAGATGAAAATTGACAATTGAAGAAAGGAGAAGCCATTTACCTACAGAAGATGACTATTGCTCAGAAATGGGCCCAGCAGTCGACTGAACCACAGGAAGGAGAGGACCCCCTTGCCAATGTTCCAAAGCGATTCCACCACTTTGCAGATGTCGTCTCAGAAGAGAAGTCCCAGAGGTTCCTGCCAGCCAGGGAACCAGACATGCAGATAGAGCTGTTACCTGATGCACCAAAAGAGCTAAACTGCAAAGTGTACCCCCTAACATGAGATGAATGAGAATACCTCAAGAAATTCCTGGCTGATGAAGTAGAAAAGCAATACATCACTCCAGGCCCATCCAGCTACATGTCTCCAGTATTATTCATTGGCAAGAAGGACAGCAAGGAGAAGAGGATCATTGTAGACTATTGACGACTAAATCAGTGGACCAGACGAGACAATGAACCTTTACCACTGTTGAGATCTGCACTGCCCAGAGTCTCAGGTGTGTTGTGATATGATCACAACTCGGATGTGTTGACACGTCGGATCACCCGGACTGGGCATCACCGGCTCAGCTCATATGCTGCAGCATGCATTAGTTACACTGATAGAGTGATTTAGGACAATCAGTAGCTACTTACAACTGATCCTCAGAACTACTTAGTGAT